>BRDA01012940.1:16675-30668 GCA_036984385.1 Crenuchus spilurus | reverse complement strand
TCACAGTGGACATGCACCTAAGATGAACATTTCAGACCCCTCCATGATTTCTAAGTGGGAGATCTTGCAAATTCAGGGTGTTCAAATACTTATTTTCCTCACTATATGTACAGTTTGTCTAGTCGCTGTAGAGAAGTACTGCCAATAGAATACTAAACATGAACCTATTGGCACCATGTCTAATGCCAGGTGTGGGCTAGAGGAGTATAAAGCTGCCCAGTATTGAGCTGTGTTCTCTGCTACATCCAATACCTTTGGGATAAGTTGGGGATGAGGTGAGGTGCTGATCATCCAACATCCTGACATCACGAACGGTCATTGAATACAATCAAATCCTCACAACAATGCACCATGATGTAGTAGAAACAGTCACTCCAACAAAAGCAGTGTTAACTCTTTGTTTAGTGCCTTTAATTTCATTGATTGAACATGAGTTGTCCCAATACTTTTGTTCATATTCATATTCTGGGGTCTATGCAGTATTGTAGTCCCTCCTGCCTGAATAATATGGATCTTCTATCTAGCACATTTGTAGCAGTTCATTGTTCCATCATCACACCATATCTCCAGCACAAGAGTGAGACAAAGACACAGACATAGCATGAGGTGAAGCAGTTCTTATATGAACCACAGCCAACCGTGTCCTCCCTCGGCCTCTCCTCTACAGTAGAGGCTGACATTGAGATGTCACACTTCATATTCCTCTCCCACTCCTGCACCTGCAGCCCAGGGTCTTTATGCAGCCACTGTTTCTGGGTCAGTTCGGCTGCACGGCACATAAGGGCTGAAGCCAGAGGAGTCAGTGTGGAAGCTGACCCTGGATCAGCTCTTCTAATCTGCGATTTCTTTATGAATACAGGCCCAGAGCTGCACCTCACGTAACCCTGCGAGAGCCTGCCTAGCCCTCCCAAGCCTGTCATTGTGTGTCAGCTGGCATGAGAGAGTGGAGAGCGGCATGAGATACGGCACTCTCCGAGGCATACATCACCTCAGGCCCCTCACAAGACACATTACCAGCCATCAATCAGCACTCGCCAGCAGCCTACGAGCGAAAGCTGTGCCGCTGCCTCCGAATCAATCCACACACATCTCAGCGTGCTCCTGAGCATGCAGTCGAGTCGCTCACACGTTCTAGGATTTCCACATACTTTCACTGAGTTCATGCGAGTATTATCATGGTGATAATTAGCCAGAACCTAATTGGTGACGCACACGGGGAAGCACAACAATTTTCTGCTGTGTGAAATCTGACTTACGGTACAATCCCATCTATTAGGATTGAACTTGGATTGCCCTTGGGTGGCATTTAGAGGCAGCTTGCACAATGTCTGAAAGAGAGGAATGCAGCAGGAGAAAGAAAAAAGATTATGGATTTCCATGGCATGTCATTGCACAAGCTCACGTGAGAAGCTGGACTGATTAGCGTCTTGAGGGAGCCTGGGAAAAGAAGAATGGAGTCATTTCATCATTTCGTCTCTGTGGGAAGACACGGTCGTGAAACGAGCTGTGATTGCTTTGAATAATTGAACCGAAATACGGACCAATACCAGCACGTTACATGTGTGGGCCCAAGCTCTGAGATACATGCTGGAGGGAGCAGTGGTTGTGAAAGCAGTTTCAGAGAGTTCACATGTTGACTACACAGTCATATTATGACCACCTCTGGTTTAGAATAAACACAGTATCACAGATGCCTTGTTACAGGGTTTGCTGCATGCATAAGTAAGTGAGCACACCAGTCAGTTGTAGCAGAGTGTAAAACCATCATCATCATGATTTGACTGATGTCCACAAGACATAATAAGTGGTGACCAACTGAAGGGTGGTAGCATCTCAGAAACCACTAACTTTGTGAGATGTTCTAGAGCTATGTTCTGAAGGTGTACCTCAGGAGTGCTTTGCAACAGCATAACAGTGGTGCCCCACAGGCCAATGACGCCAGAGGGGAACGACTAATCCAGTGGGTGGTACCTCAGTGCACTGCTACCATTCGAATTACAAATGTCTCCAGATACCTTCCAATGCCTTATACAGTCCATGTCACTACATCGCCCTAGTATCATCTGAGTCAAAGGTGGTTATTCTCAGTATTAGGTAGGTGGTCATAATATTCTCATACAACTATGTATAAGAACAGGTCACAGATAAATATACAGTGCAGTCGGGGGTCTACACTCCAACACAGTGGATTTGATATCACACAATCACTAGAATAAGGTTAAACTGAAGAATATGGACTGTAATTCAGGTCTGTTTATGTTAATAATGCATTGTTAATATAACGTTTAGAAAATGTATATTATATTGTGAATGAACAGAAATGATCTCCATTTTTGTCATTTTTCAGTTTCTGAAAATGATTAGAAATAGAAAATTATGCACTTTACATTGTGTGTTCATTTCATGATGACTGGAACAAAGAAAACTGAATCTGGTTCCATTGACGTCCATTAAAAACAAAGCACCTCCTGCAAAATTCATTTTGGGGGATGTTTGTTTTTGCAAACCAACTCTTAAAAACATATTATAACTGTGTTTTTGGAACATGTTCAGTTTTAAGTTAAGAGGGGTGAAAATAGAGACAGGCTACACTGTCTGTTGAGAAAGTTTATATGCAAAGTTTTATGAGGGATCTTTAAAAAGCCATATTATTTTGAAATGTTTTAAAATACAATTTACACTCTTCTGTGCCAGTACGTTTAGAGTATCCTGAACCATTTACAATACAAACATTTACAATACATAACTACACTTAAACAAATATTAAAGCGGGGCCCTGAGTGGCTCAGCAGGCTAAGACGCTGACACTATGACCAGAGGATCGCAAGTTCGAATCCTGGTAATGCTGTTTACCATCAACAGTCAGGCCCAAGTGAGCAAAAATTGTCCGTGCTCTCTTAGATGGCGCTCTCTCTCTTCTGTCACTTTCACACTGCAATGTCCACTGGCTCAGGCATCTACTGATTGGTCCATTCAGAGCTGGGAATCCTGCGCTTTCCTCCGAGCGCGTTGGCTCCCCAGTGACGGTGTATCAGCGGTAGTTTGAAAAGAAGCGCTGGCTACATCACACACATTGGAGGAGGCTTGTACTTGTCTTCATCGTCCTAGAGTCACGGACATTGCAAAGTGATGGGGAGAGCCCCCTAGCAGATGGGATGGGTTAATTGGCTACTACTTCTACTAATAGGCTACTAATATATATATATATATATATATATATTATACTGTAAATACTTACATTTTGCCAATTTTTAGCCCCTTCCCAGTTCTTTCCCAGTTTTTTCCCAGTTCTTTTATCCATCCAGTTCTATCTATCCAACACAACCACATAAGCCCTTTTGACACACAGTCAGCAGTTCAGGGACCATAAGTAAATGAGCATTTGGCCAGCTGTGTATCACTGCATCATTACATTCTGCATAAGAGAGGTTCAGATTTTAGATGTTCCATTTCCATTTGTCTTTCACCACGAGAACCAAAGCAAGCAGGCAATCCTCAGACTGAAAAATTACAATAAAATCAATCAGAGGCTTAACCAAAACATCCACTGTGTTTGGTGCATTGTTAAGAACAGGAATGGACAGGTGAGATCAGCCATAACAAACAATCTGGCAGACCAAAGAAGAGCATGGTGGTGGATGACTGAAGAACACTTTCAGGCATGAAGAAAAGCTCTAGTACAAATCAACAACACTCACCAGGATGTAGGAACTTAACCTCAGAGGTTTTACAACAAGAAACATACCACTATCAAGCACCAGGACTCGTAAGCTCACAACAAAATGGTCAATGGTCAGGACACCCACAGGACCATCACAGAGCAGGTATAATTTGCGTGGTGAATCATTCTCAGTAATGCAGTCACACTGATGTGGTGGTGGTGTGTTAGTGTGTGTCCTGTTATGAGTTGATCAGCAAACTGTTGGTGTTTTTAAGCACTTCAGTGTCACTGCTGGAGTGAAAATAGTGCACCAACCGGCCAAAAGCATCCTGTGTGTACCAATGAAGGGCCAACACAATCTGTGCCGCAACAGATGAGCTTCTGTCTCTAACTTTACATCTACGATGTGGAACAAAACACTAGTGGACACAGTGTTTAAAATGTCCAGCAGCTCTGCTGTGTCTGATCCACTCATACACACAAACACACCACCACCACATCAGTGTCACTGCAGCGCTGAGAATAGTCTATCACCCCAAAATACCTGCTGTGTCCTGTGGAGGTCCTGAGTGTAGATAAAAAAGTATGTGTATGTAATGAAGTGTCCAGTGCGTGTATATACCTACATATGAAGAGTTGCAATCATGATATGCGGTCTTGGGAGTGGGCTGTACAGATGATGTACTTTTGGTAAAAACACCTTTTACACAAACAAAAAATATCACAGCTGATCTGTGATGAATTCCAACTTTATTAATGAGATTAAAAATGTGTTTGTTATTCATCTACTACAGCAATGCGGTATGTATATGTTTACAGCATTTTAAACTCCATATATTCTGAATAGGGAGAGAGGAAGTGAGAGAGAGAGAGAGAGAGAGAGAGAGAGAGAGAGAGAGAGAGAGAGAGAGAACAGCGTGACTACAGACTGCCTGAGTGGAGCAGGCTGCCTGCAATTAAGGTGAAATCAGGGAGAAATCTGCACTGCCTTGATAATGAGCCTCGTCTGAATTATTAACGAGAGTTATTCCCCCAGGACCCAGTCTCCCACTGAGCCCATCAACACACACACACACACACAAGCACATACACACCGTGTCTCTGTCTCACACACACACACACACACACACAAGCATGCACACTAGCACAGCCAATGGACTCACAAATATACACGCACACACATTCAAAAACAAAACCTTCAAGATCTGTGGAATACAAGTGAACACGTACACATGCACACACATACACACACTCACACATACAAAAAGAAACCTTCAGGAGCCATCGAATAGAAGGCCATAAACAAATCACGGACCAGTTTACGGCCAAAGCTGAAGACAAAAGCACGTATGAACAAAAAGAAATAGCAAAGAACACACTCAAGCAAAATCATTTCAGAGATACAACTGTCAGCTCCACAGTGTTTACCATGCATGTAGTGTAACCTTGTGTTGAAAGAGATGCTACAGGATTGATCTGGTTTTTCAATGCCCAATGCTGAAATATAATGTTGATATCACAACGTCTCTTTGCATTTGATAAATTTCAAAAATCCAATATTTGTGGACTTGATTTATCACTCATGTCTTTATCTGCCTGTAGAGTGGTAACATTGACACTAGAGGGCGCTTTAACATTGTTCTACAGCAGCCACAGTGATAAAGCTGCCTGCACATGTGCCTGTAAATGTGCTGTTTCTTGACTACTGGCTTTGCAGGTCAATCGGATGAGGCTGATAATCTAAAAAATGGCGAATAATGAGGTCTATCACTAATGGAAAGACAGAGCACACAGTAAAATCCCCAACATAGGCAGCTGCACTTGATACAGTTTATAGCTCCTTATTTTCTTGCATGTTGATGATTCCTTAGAAAAAAAAGCACTTTGTCTCTAATTTCTGTAGATGCTCATGCACGCATATTTTATAAAAATGCGGTGACTCACGACGTTTAAAAGTAGCACCCAGCAGTCTGAAAATATTCCGCCGAGTATATAAAGCCTTTATTGAGTCCAGCATAATTCTGTGGACCTACAGAGGCAGAACAGCCTGTCCTTGGTGCTGGTCCAGTTGAATATATTTCCTCGGCTCCATTATGATGCCTGCCCATAGAGGCTTTTTAAAGGGCCCGATGGCCAGAAGGTTAAGAGAAGGATCTATTCCAAGCACATCACCACTTCTTATGAAATCAGACTCATTCAGACATTGGGAATCATGGCGCTCTGATTGATGGTCTGGATAACTTTGGGCAGATCTCTCCAAACCACATGGAACCACCATGGAATTTCCTCCCTGCCCCTCTGTGACTGCGCATCCGAGCGATCCGTGTAAACAAAGCCTGTCTGTGTGAGCGGAGGACAAGGCAGGGCTTTGGAAAATA
This sequence comes from Crenuchus spilurus, assembly GCA_036984385.1. NCBI lineage: Eukaryota > Metazoa > Chordata > Actinopteri > Characiformes > Crenuchidae > Crenuchus > Crenuchus spilurus. Next base: position 24,629 of record BRDA01012940.1, on the reverse strand, counting down.
GCGTTAAGTGCTACGAGTCGAGCTGCACCCGAGGCCTACACTTATGGCTCTGCGGGTCCAGTGCACCTCAAGGGCCTGCTTATAACCATCTGGTTGGCCTGCTCCACCACATTCTTCTATTTGTTAGTGTCTTGGAATTTGCACACAGTGGAGTTCCTCTCCTCACCCCACGTATTATAACACTTCATAACCTGCAAAGACAACAGTGCCCATCAGCACCTTCACCCCATGCTGGTTTTTAGACCTCTCCGCTTTTCAAATCTTCCCCTCTGTTGCTTTTAGTATATCTGCTCTGTAGGCTTGGCATGGACTTCTACTACTCCTCCCACTATGTGCTCATAAACTCCTGGCACACCAAGTCCCATCCAATGTGCCTGAAAAAAAAGAGCACCAAAGCCGAGGACACACACCAAAACACCACGACACACCCCCGCCTGGAGCCAATATGTGAGTCAGGCTTCAGAAGCATGGAAGAAATAAAAAAAAACAAAAAACAGTCTGGTCTCTGAAAATAAACGAGAGCACGAGAGATGACACAGATCTAGAACAGACTGTTCTCCCAGAGGTAATACCATGTGCAGTGGGACAGGGTGAGACTCTAGTGTGTTTTGGGCTTGGGGAGGGGGTCCTTAGAACCCGAAACCGTGCTGGCAGGAAAACTGATGTGCTATGAGATTTGTCCAAATGACAGGGTATCATCGCATGAAGAATGAAGGAGGAACGCATTCCACAAAGCTTTCCCAACTGATCTGCTCACTGGCATGAAGCGCAATGCTAGCAGAGGACCAAACCTGCCCTCTCCTGCATTCTGAGGGAATCTGTGCTTTAGGATTCAATTTGGTTCTGCACAACTGCTCCTCCAAAACTTTGTTTAGTCAATCTCCAGCGTACAGCTGACACATTAAGAGCATTGGGTAAAGCCGAACTAAGACAAGCAACAATAATGCAACTCAGAATATAAGCAACAGGCACATTTCTGTGTAGGAGTTTGATTTGTGTACAGATTTTGCTTCTTTCCAAGCTGCAGTAATCATGGCTCTGTAACAACCTGTGTAAACCCGTGACACTGACAAAGCAGCCAGATGTCATGTCCAGAGACAGGAAAAGTTTATGTGAAGTGGGTGGAGTCAGTGATGGAACAAAGTTGAGAAAAGTTTAACTTTATGCAAATTAGGAGAGAAGAGATAAGACAATTAACAATGGGAATCAACTCTGAAACTGTACTGCCTTTTTAGGATAGAGTTGATGTCAAAACTGCTAGAGCCGAGTCTGAGTCAAGACCAAGACCAAGACCAGGACATATCTGGACTGATTCAAGACCAAGACCAGGGCACATGTGATCTGAGTCAAGGCCAGGACAAATCTGGTCCAAGTCAAGACCAAGCTCAGGACACATGTGATCTGAGTCAAGGCCAAGACCAGGACACATCTGGTCCAAGTCAAGACTAAGACCAAAACACATCTGGTCTGAGTCAAGAGCAAGACCAGGACACATTTGGTTCAAGTCAAGACCAAGACGAGCACACATCTGGTCTGAGTCAAGAGCAAGACGAGGTCACATCTGGTCCCCATAAAAACCAAGAACAGGACACATTTGGTTCAAGTCAAGACCAAGACGAGCACACATCTGGTCTGAGTCAAGAGCAAGACCAGGACACATCTGGTCCCCATAAAAACGAAAAACAGGACACATCTGGTCCAAGTCAAGACTAAGACCAAAACACATCTGGTCTGAGTCAACAGCAAGACCAGGACACATCTGGTCCAAGTTAAGACCAAGATCAGGACACATCTGGTCCCCATAAAGACTAAGACCAGGACACATCTGGTCTGAGTCAAGACCAAGACCAGGACACATCTGGTCCCCATAAAGACTAAGACCAGGACACATCTGGTCTGAGTCAAGAGCAAGACCAGGACATATCTGGTCCCCATAAAAACCAAGAACAGGACACATCTGGTCCAAGTCAAGACCAAGACAAGCACACATATGGTCTGAGTCAAGAGCAAGACCAGGACACATCTGGTCCCCATAAAAACCAAGAACAGGACACATTCGTTCCAAGTCAAGACCAAGACAAGCACACATCGGGTTTGAGTCAAGAGAAAGATCAGGACACATCAGGTCCCCATAAAAACCAAGAACAGGACACATCTGGTCCAAGTCAAGACTAAGACCAAAACACATCTGGTCTGAGTCAAGAGCAAGACCAGGACACATTTGGTCCAAGTTAAGACCAAGATCAGGACACATCTGGTCCCCATAAAGACTTAGACCAGGACACATCTGAAATGAGTCAAGTCCAAGACCAGGGCAAATCTGTTCCCCATAAAGACCAAGATGAGAAGACATCTGATGTGAGTCAAGAGCAAGACCAGGACACATCTGGTCCAAGTTAAGACCAAGACCATGACACATATGGTCCAATTCAAGACCAAGACCAGAACACATATGGTCCGAGTTAAGACCAAGACCAGGACACAACTGGTCTACATCAAGATCAAACCTTTTAGTAGTCTTATATGAGCCAAGACCAAGAGTGGGAGTGGCTGAGACCGAGACAAGACCAGGTTAAGATTTTTTTTAATCATAGGCCTTATTCATACCTGGCATTAACATGTCCTAGGTGATCTGATCATATGCAGCCAGAATAAAGCACAAATGTGAACAGGATACAATGTGTCTTGAGAATGCACTGTTATCTGATCACTCAAACCAGACTCAGATTTGGTCAGAGATGCATATGACCACGTTATACTGTATTTGTATTGTGAACACCAAAGCATCTCACTGCGTCTCTGAGAGCAATAAGCACCGCCCACATCAACTGTGTCAGTACGTAAAAACTGTGAGACTTATAAAGAGACAAAAACAGCTGCTTTTCATCTCTTTTTCACTATCTCCTGTTCATTCATAAGTTGGGGTAACAGACCATGTGATCAAAAAGCCTGAAACAGCCTGAAATAGCTCTTTATTTCAGTATCAAAAACAAAAGCAGTGGGAGAGTGACAGTATTAATGTGTGTGATGCCCCTCCTCTACCGGAAATGACGAGAGAAATCTGATCACAAGCAGTCACAAGAGAAAAATGTGAGCATTTTGCCAATCATTTGTGATCGGATCACCCAAGATGCATATTAGTGCCAGGTGTGAATTTGGGCCATACAGAAAAAATGGAAGTAATTAAACTACTTTGTAATTAACTGTACATACGTGATATATATTACTCAGTGGCCTAAAATGAATAAGTAAGTCACAACTTCACTACTAGTTGTGTTGAGTAGCCTTGATGGTGGCTCTAGAACTTCACACAAAGTTAGTGTTTAATGAGATGCTTCCATCTCTCACACGGTACCCTGTTATCATGCCCTTTTGGACATCACTCAGATCACGTCCTTTGCCCATGATGATGGTTTTACACTCTGCTACAACTGACTGGTGTGCTCACCTATTTATGCAGCAAACCCTGTCACATGGTATCTGTGACATCCCGGGCCAAATTCATTCCAAACCAGTGCTAGTCATAATATTCTAATCTGACCGTCTAAAGTTATGATGATGTTTTTTTTGTACATTTGTTCTTGTAACAAAATGAAGTATTGCTTATCCAAACCAGCATAGTACACTTGACAACCAAAAGTCAGAAACGCCTATGCACAATGAGTGGACTTGGGCAACAACAGGTGAAAAGTCTCTACCGGTGTGAACTCAGGGTAAGCTGGGGATCATTTGAAGACTAGTGAAAAGGCGATACTTGTGTGCCCAGTAGCTCAGACGAGCCAACCGCCATTGCCCCTTATGAAAGGTTCTTAACCTCCGGCACCCTCTTCAAAGCCCCAGCTGAGCTGGATTACAGCAAAGATGTGAAATGTAAAGCAGCTAAGGTTATGCTGGATATACAGAGCAGTCCTGGAGAAAGACAAGAGAGAAGAAACCAGCCCTCACTTGAGACCCAGTGGGAGACACGATGTATGTACTCACACTCACAGTAATGCTATTTGTGTTTCACTCTGTGTTGCCTCACTTTCAGTGCTCGCTAGTAACAATAAAATATGAATCAGACAAGGCCTCGGGTGACTTCCTATCTCCTGTCCTTAAAAGAGCTCTTTCTAGTGCTTACAGACTCACTCACGCACACTGTGTAACCACTTCAGAGTGCCAAATGAGCCCATTCACAAGGACAGTGTTTTTATAAGAGTTTTTATAAGTGCTACACTTTGTAGCAAGGACGTCACATGTGACCAGGGCAAAAGCCCAATAATTTAGAGAGCAGGGCATGCCTTTTTGCCATCTGATATAAATATAAAAAATCTAATAATTTCACTTGATGATGTGTTTATTAATCATGTCTTAGAATGGTGACACTGACACTAGGGGGAGCTCTAACATTGTTCTACAGCAGCTACATCGTTAAGGCTGCCTGCAGATGTGCCTGTAAATGAGCCATTTTTCTCTTTTCCAGCCTGGTGAGCTCATTTAAAATTAAGCAGACAACATTGATTATCTAAAATCTTCAATAATCGACACAAATTAATTAACCAGCCGATCACTAGACGATCACTAGCTGTGATGCATAAGTCCCATCATTCTGTGTCTGCCTTCCCTTTCAGTGCTTTCTTCTCCTTGACTCTCTCTCTCTTTCTCCCTGCCTTGTTTGCTCTCATTTCGACGGTCTGCATGCAGTGGCAGGCAGCTGACCCTTTGCCCTGATGGCCTGTGCTCTTACCTAAAGACACGTTATAAATAACGCTCTCGTCACTTCAGATTAGAGCGTCTGACTGACTGCCTGGCACCCGCTCTGACCTGCCTTGCAATCCCCTGGCATCAGATCACCAGCGGTCACACACTCCCACACTCCATCTCTCTCCAACCACACACGCATGCACACACACGCGAGCGCTCACATACACAAATACACACACACACACACACCTCACTTTTCAAGACACATACTTTGTATAAATGGAAAAAAACAAGGAGAGAAAATTCACTTCTTTACACTCCTTCACTGTTATTTGCAATAATCTTGTACAGAGTCTCAGATCATCTTTTCTGCTCAGTCTTTTAACCCTGTAAATCAACCAAATGACTGCCAGAAATGTTTTTCTGAAACTGTTGAATTTATTTGACCTTCTGACCAATTATAAAAATGAACACATTGCAAATATAAGTTTTGTTTGTATCATTTTTGATACATCAAGTATCTATTGTTCTGTTGTGTTCTGTATGTTGAGTTTTCCTCAAGTAATTTCAAATGTAGATATCTTTAAGTATCCTCTGGTGAATGTAGTGCATGGATCATCCACCAGGGGGCAAACGACATGTATCTGATTATATACATTCAGGTGAAGCTAGTTGACTTTCTACTTAATCTATCAATCAGGTGTGTATCATTAAAACACCTAATTTAATAGTGAGGTTTACATCCATTCAAAATTAAACAGTTCTCTTGTTTTGTGTTTTTTTTTTTTTAAAGTAAGCAAAACTGGTTCTTCTATGGCATCACTCAAACCCATTTGTGGCAGCTTTATTTTTAAGAGTGTAGTCAACGTGTATCATAATAACAGGTCTAACAATAAGCCTACTATACTTGCAGTAGTGACAAAATAAAATACCTTCATTGTTTATCTTGCAAAAGTAGGAACACTAGTACAGGTGTGCTTCTCCAAGGAAGAGGATGACATTTCAATGTCCAGCAGCATTTTTTTTCCACAGATCTGTAATCATATACAGCTCAGTAAAATATTGAGAGCCCACGTCAAATGTCCAAGCCAACGAAGAGATGGACAGTCGCAAGCCATCAAATGAAGCCAAACTGTGGTAGGAGTGTCATATAGTCATCCAACAACAACAGGCAAGGAAGGTAAAATTCAGGGTTATTATACAAAATACTGATTTCTGAACTCTTTTAAAGTTAAAACATTACTATTGTGAAGTTTAAAAATAAATTACATTAATATAAACTTGTTTTTTCAGGTTTTCTGGTTTGTTCTTTTGACCAGTTGTTCATTTTCTTTAAATGAGAATATGTTTATTGGGAATTTGGTAGAAATGTCAGTAAATGTGAATTTTACTCAAACATATATCTACAGTATATACAGTAAAACAAGAGAAACTGATTATTTGCAGTGGTCTCTATTATTTTTGCAGAGCTGTATTTCATATGGTGTGATGTATTACCAGACTTGAGCCTTGTTCAGATGCACTCTAGTCACACTGCCTTGACACAGTGAGCCAATCAGATGGTGTAGTGTGAAGTGTTACTATATTATTGTCTTCAGCGGTGCAGATATTTGTTTTGCTTTTAGTAAGTTACATAAGTGAGTTTATGATATAATTTTGTTCAAAGCCTTGATGCTCAATAGTACCAATAACATGCAGTTAGTATTCTTTGGGAGCAGCATTTCTGTACCCAACTCTAGTACATAAAGTTCTGTCACACTAATTAGTCTCTCTCTCTCTTTCCCTCTCTCTCTCTCTCTCTCTCACACACACACACACACACACACAAACACACACCTTCTACAGATGATTACACAATCTCCTACATCTAATAAGCACAGGGCCCCATGTCCACTAGGGGGCGGCTTAGAAAATTAGTCATCCTGTAATTCACTTGCACCACACAGCTTTCCTGCACAAACACACCCGATACATCTAAACTATGACTTAAACACAAATCTGTGCAAAAAATGAGTTAAGCTGGGAATATCTGAAGGCTTTTCTTCAGAAGTGAAAAAGAGAAATCCAAAGAAAGGACAAAATGAAGGTTGTAATAACTATGTAGTTGGAGAATAAAGGTGATAAAGAGGAACATTACAGGGAATGCCCATCTGTTCAGATGGCTGAATGTAAAACCAGCCAGCTTGTTATCAGTATAATGATGACAAGTGTTATTTAAGCACTTATTTTTTGAAGTTGTAATTACACAGTAAGTTCAAATATATTACATAACAAAGTAAAGCTCATTTATTATCTTCCATTTGTTGCCAAGTCAGTTAAAATCAAAATATAAAGTTCTTATTACATTTTTTGTCATTTTTCAGTTCTGACTTAATTTGAACATCTCTGTTCCTTGTTACATTGTGTTTAAATTTCATAAAGTCTAGACCAAAAGAAATGGTCCAAGATGACTTAGAACTACGTCTGGTTCCACTGACTTCCATTAAAAGCAAAGTACGCTTTTTTTTTTTCCTTTTCCTGTAAAGTCATCAGTTTGAAAGATAGCACTTTGAGATTTGTTTCAAATGTAAAGTGCATTACAAATAAAATTTTATTATTATTATTATTATTATTATTATTATTATTATTATTATTATTATTATTATTATTACTAGATAGTGGTTTGTGCAAACAAATGGTTCATATATGATATTACTAAATGTCCATATGTCCTTTGAACTCTCTTCCTTCTCTGTACATAACTTGGACCTCTTAATAGAACCAGTATGCATTCAGTCACTTTATCAGATCCATCCATTTTATTGCTTATTGTTCAGCCTATTGTTATTGTTAATATTTATTTTTTAATGTTGCTATTGTCTATTTGTTCTTACTTCAAACGTCTTTCTGCTGCTAATATCTTTATCTTATCTAATATCTAATATAATTTTTATTTCACTGTTTATTTTTGCTGTTAATGTTAATGTTTATTTTTTTTTTTTGCTGTAACTTCGGTGGGTGAGTAACATAATTTCAATCCTCTGAATGTCCTGTACATATGCAGAACTGACAATAAAGCTACTATCTCTCTCTCTCTCTCTCTATATATATATATATATATATATATATATATATATATATATAATGACATTATGGTGTCTTTTATGAGAAAAGACAAAATGAAGACAACTGAAGATCTGTCAACTGGCAAGACAAGTCCATAAATTAATATTACTGGCAACAGGCCTCAAATGCATTTCTGTTTATATCTCTTCATAATATAGCAATGATG
>BRDA01012940.1:0-10094 GCA_036984385.1 Crenuchus spilurus | reverse complement strand
CTGGGTATATATATATATATATAATGATGAGTCTTGCATATATATATATGCAAGCACGTCAGTTGTAGCAGAGTCCAAAACCATCATCATGAGCAAAGGATGTGATGTGACTGATGTCCAAGAAAGGACATGATATTAGGATACCTGGTAAAGGGTTGCAGCATCTCTAACTCTGTGGGATGTTCTAGAGCCACCATAATGAAGGTGATGGTGTTCCACAGGCCATTGATGCCAAGGGTGGTAATACCCACTATTAGGTAGGTATACTTATTATACAGTATACTGTACTGTACAGTGACTTGGTGGTGTTGGGGTCTTAGTTTGAGTCCCCATCTGATTGGAGTTTTCTTGTTTTCCCCATGTCTACGTGGGTTTCCTCCAGGGTCTCCAGTTTCCCCCCACAGTCCAGAAACATGAAGCCCAGGTGAACTCTTTACTCAAAATTGACTTTGGCTGTAAAAGCATAATGCCCTGGCCAGCACCCAATGAAGGGGAAAGGGGACTCACTGTGGCCCTGAAATGGATTAAGTGGTTAAGATGATGGATGGATGGATGGATGTTGATACATATTGTTGAAATAGTCATTTTTAAAAGCTCACAAAATTCTAATAATTTGGGCATCAAATTAGTGTACCATTTTAATTCCATAATGGACAACAGTGGGGTCTTAAGGTTATAGAAATGGAGCCGAAAGGTCACCAGTTCAATCTCCTGAGCCAGCAGGACACAGCTTTACACTTAACCCCCAAACTGCTCCTCAGGTGCTCCAGTATTCCAGCATTGACTTTTGTGCCTGTGCACTATTTCTACAGTGCTCTACGTCCTTTAAGTGAGTTCAGTTTGTTTCTAACACTCTAAATGCAGTTCACCGCCATGATTAAACAGATTAAATGGGCAAGATTAACAGGGATTAGTCATCTTCTAGGTCTGAGCCGATATAAAGATTGTCAACCCAAAATAATTGATTTAATCAAAGTTCTGAGACATTCAGGAAAATGCATTTTAATGAAGTGTCCCTAATGAATCAATGATCACTAAACTGGTACAATGCATGTTCTACACCAATCAGTCAAAAATTAAAACAACTGCCTTGTATCTACACTCATTGTCCATTTTATCAGCTGTACTGATCATATAGGTGCACTTTGTAGTTACAGACTGTAGTCCATCTGTTTCTCTGTTCTTCAATGATAAGGACACCACAGGTATTATTTAGGTGGTGGATCATTCACATCACTGCAGTGACACTGATGTGGTGGTGGTGTGTTAGTATGTGTTACATTGACCAGGCACAGCAGAGCTTCTGGAGATTTTAAACACTGTGTCCACTCACTGTCCACTCTATTAGATACACCTACCTTGTTGGTCCACCTTGTAGATGTAAAGTCAGAGACAGCAGCTCACCTGTTGCTGCACAGTTTGTGTTGGTCCTCTAGTCTTTTATTGGTGCTCACAGGACACTGTAGGCTGGTTGTTGCACTATTTTCATTCCAGCAGTGACTCTGAGGTGTTTAAAAGTATCGGCAGCTCTGCGGTGTCTGATCCACACATACCAGATCACACACTAACACACCACCACCATGTCAGAGTCACAGTGCTGAGAATGTTCCAGCTCTGTGGGGGGTCCTGACCTTTGAAGAACAGGTTAAACAAAGTATACAGAGAAACAGATGGACTTGTAGAATTAAAAAATGCACCTATATAATCAGGAGTTGATCAAATGGACAGTGAGTGTAGACACGGCTGTTTGGCACACGTTTTGCATCACAGCGCCTCCTCTGGATGAACTTAAAGAACACAGCACTGCTTAGCTGAATACACTCAAACAGATTTCTTGTCAGTGGACAAACAAATCGTGACATACCGTCCTTGTGTAGTCAGAGCACACTCAAGCAGCTCAGCGTGTTCAAGCACAGAGACTGTAATTTTGCTCTTGTCGATAACTGCTAGGCAGCTCACATACTTTTTTCCTCTATTGTGAAGTTTCTCTCGACATCTCGCTGACTTTTTCCCCCCAAGATCCTCCATAGACAGAAACAGTAAATGGTATTTGATCAATTCAAGTAAATGAACTGAAACCTGCTGTTACACTTCTGACATAAAGGCTGGAAGTTCATGTACTTCACATCTACTTTCCGTAGATACGGTTTATATCCAAAAGCCCTCTCCTCTAATTAGTGAGCTCAGCTACTTCAAAATCAAAGTCAGCCTTAGAGCCATTCCTCCTCACCACAGATGTCTTGAGCAAGGAATGGAATCATTCCTCCAGGACACAGTGTTTACTGACTACAACCAAGTAAACATAAGATATAAACTATACAAAACATTATACAATCAAATATACAATATAATAAACTATACAGCCACAGAAGGGAGGACATACACTGGCCACTTCATTAGGTACACATACTTTGTATCTACACTGACCATATTCTGTAGATGAACTGTGTAGTTCTACAATTACAGACTGTAGTCCATCTGTTTCTCTGTATACTTTGTTTACCCTGTTCTTCCACTACAGAGGAGGTATGACTCATTCTCATCACTGCAGTGACACTGATGTGGTGGTGTTAGTGTGTTGAGTGGATCAGACACAGCAGAGCTCCTGGAGATTTTAAACACTTTGCCCACTCTATTAGACACAACTACCTTCTTGGTCCACCTTGTAGATGTAAAATCGGAGACAGTAGCTCATCTGTTGCTGCACAGTTTGTGTTGGTCCTCTAGTGGTTCATTGATGCTCACAGGATGCTGTTGGCTGACTGGTGCACTATTTTCACTCCAGCAGTGACACTGAGGTGTTTATAAACATCAGCAGCTCTCCTGATTTTGGGATGAGCATAAGTGGTGTTTGGGATCTACAACTAACCATGCAGCATCAATACCTGACCTCACTATTGCTCTCATGGTTGAATACAAACAAATCCTCACAGGAAAGTTCTAACATAAGCTGCATAAGAGGGGACAATCTCTATTAAAACCCTTGATTTTACAAGAAATGTTGGATGACCAGCCATAGAACCTTATTAACATATGCAAATCCACTCAAGCTATGCAGGCCTGGGTCAGGTTAGTTACAGTGACGGGAATACTGTATTTTATAAATGTTGCTATATCCTAATTGTCCTAATTTCTGAAGCTCCCTGGTCATTTCCTCTAAAAGAGTATGGATGTTACCCTGATTTCCTAATCATCTCCATGTTCATAAACTAATTAGTCTCTCCTCACCTCTCCGTCTAATAGCTAATGTGTGCTGAGAGTTCGAATGCTGCACATGGATGCTGACCATTGATGGTGTTGAGGTGACTCTCTAATGTCTGTCTTAAATGTCAAAGAGCTTTCACCATCTAGAAAATCACTATAAGAATGTAACTGCAAGGTAGTGTGCAGTCTGCTTGCATGTATAGTCTGTGTTCATTATTGGCCAGTTTCTGATGGCAGGGCCACTGTTGAGTTATTATTTGGGTGATGGACTAATCTCAACACAGCAGTGGCCTGGCAGTGTGTGTCATTCTGGTACAGTGGGAACAGTGGCATTGCTGAGGTTTTACCCACATCAGTGTCACTATTATGGTTGAGAGTGGTCTGGCACCAAAACATATCCAGCCAAGAACAGCTCTGTGGTCAGTAACTGCCCAGTGATGATGGGCTAGAGGATGTCTAGCTGTGCAAGGCAGCAAATACAGTCTCCAATAGTATAGCAGAATAATGGAGTAATTATTATAAATATACTAGCATTAATAATAAATAATGGCTCTGGCCACATGTGAATGATACGTGAACACATATTGAGAAAAAATGGATTTTCCTCCCTTTTTTAAATTAAATAGCTCAATATAGTTTATAACCACTCAACATTTCAAATTGTATTATTAACTAATCATATGGAAAGTCAAAATTGGAAAAGGTTTCAAAAACAGCTTGTTTTGAATTCATTGTTAGAATTATTTCACAAAAAACATCACATTTATTTAATAATAATAATAATAATAATAATAATAATAAATTTTATTTGTAATGCAATTTACATTTCAAGGAAATCTTAGTGCTACAGCATGAAATAAAATAAAAACAAAAACAATAATTAAAAGCATTAAAAAAAATAAATAATAATAATAATAATAAATAAATAAAAACAAAATAGATTAAAAAACACCAGGATTTCCAACATCTACACACCAACATTACAAATGTCCTTGTAGGCCTTGTTGAATAAGAAAGTTTTTAGTTGTTTTTTAAAAGACTCCATGCTCTGTGGTTCCCTCAGGGAGTCTGGGAGGGCATTCCACAGATGTGGGGCAACGGCTTTAAAAGCACGGTCTCCCATAGTGCAAAGTTTGATCTGGGGTTGTTGAAGGCAGTGAGTGTTAGTTGAACGGAGGCATCTTGAGGTATTGTGTGGGGTAAGGAGCTCTTTGAGAAACAGTGGGGCATTTCCATGAAGACATTGATGAGTGAGAAGGCAGATTTTGTATTGAATTCTGTAGTGGATGGGTAGCCAGTGTAGAGATTGTAGAATGGGTGTAATATCATATTTGTGCCTCCTCATCAGGATCCTGGTAGCACAGTTCTGGATCTGCTGAAGCTTCTGCAGGCTCCTGTTAGTGATCCCGGAGAGGAGGGCATTGCAATAGTCCAATCTGGAGGAGACAAAGGCATGGACCAGTTTTTCAGCATCTGGTTGGGAGAGGAAGGGCTGGAGTTTTGCTGTTTTTGAGATGGAGAAAGGAGACTTTGGAAAGGTGTCAAATGTGATTGTCAAATGATAAATGTGGGTCAAATTTAACAGCAAGATTTGTGGCAGAGGAGGAGAGTGGTATGCTGTAGCCAAAGTCAGTGATATTATTAATGAGAGATGCCTTGATCTGATGCGGGGTACCAATAAAGATGGCTTTGGTTTTGCCACTGTTTAACTGAAGGAAGTTCTGTGACATCCATGCCTTTATCTCCTCCAGATATGCAGTAAGAGCTGGTGGTGTGGCTGAGGTTGAGATGGGATCTATTTTCGGATAAAGCTGGGTATCTTCTGCATAGGAGTGAAATGATATCCCATGTTTCCTGTTGATGTGGCCCAGGGGGAGCATGTAGACAGTAAACAGAGCTGGTCCAAGCACTGACCCCTATGGGACCCCACAAGTGACAGTGTGGGGACATGACCTCGCCTCCTCTAGGGCCACATACTCAGCTCTGTCGGTGAGGTATGACTAGAACCATTGAAGGATGGTCCCAGAGAGTCCAACTGTAGTGTGTAGTCACACTACATATTTATATCTGTCTACTCAGCCTATAGCAGGTCAGAACTGCCCATTCAAACTGAAATTTTAAGGAGTAGCCAAAAACATTTTTTTTTTTTGAATGAGTGAAGCCAAAGAGAATAGAGATCAGTTATGCCCGACCCACACCGCACACTACAGGTTTTTAAAAACATGTCCTTTGTCCATGATGGTGGTTTTACACTCTGTTCCAACTGATTGGTGTGCTCACTTATATATGCAGAAAACCTTGTCACGTGGCATGTGTGATGTCCTGGGCTGAGTTAATTCCTAATATTATAAAGGTAGTCATAATATATATGACTAAATATTCACAACAGTGGCATACCCAACAGCATTGGGAGAAGATCAGAGGAATAAAAATTGGATTACACCAGAATGTTTTTTGGTATATAAAACTAGCAGAATTATATAAGCGGACTACCAAAATATGTTATATTAGGCCTTTAATATGGCAATTTTTTTGCAAAATTCACAACTTTTTAGACATGATTCCAATTTAAATGTTGCATTTCACTGTGATACAATGAATGATTCCTTCATGGGATGTCTTCTGAGGATAAAGCCGACAAAAAGCACAATGCATTAGACATTCCACAAGTGACATAAGTCACCACAATCCAAATCCGCAAAACACGTCCATATACAAGCTTGAATTCTTTCCCCTGTCTCCACCCAGCACACCCACCATTTGGGCACACTCGGATGTTACACAATACACCCACTGAAACTTCAATATGTATAGTGCCATTTGTTGTAGAACTACAATTGTGTTATTACAGATGCTAAACATAGAGCATGTATGAGGTGTTCTTGATGAGTCATGTGCAACAAACCTGGAATTTCACAAACAATCTCCTGGTATTTGGGAACCAAGATTTTTTTTGCACACCACAGTCTACAAGGCACTTGCAACAGCAAGGAGCTGCCTGTGCATGATCAGCAAAGAGTATCCGAAGCAAGGGATATGGTGAAGAACCACTAGTAATCCACAAAGAAAGCTGGGAATACAAGTCAACTATGCACAATACGAGGTTGTTTTCTTTAATAAAAAAGTAAATAAAAAAGGCATGAAAAAATATAAGCCATACCCCTACAGTCAAGAGGGGTGAGGTTAAGTTGGTGAGCATGGCGCAATCTCAGAGGCTGGAGCATAGCATGTGTGTGTGTGAGCATCAGAGAGTGCTTCACACACTCCATACCAGACATTCCAGAGGCAGGAGGATTGGCTTTGGGTGCTGATCCCAGAACAGTGCGTCACACTCAGCAGACCACTACAGCCACTAAGTCATCATTGAGAGGAGGGCAACACCAGTTCAGTGCTCAAAGAGACGAAAAAGGAATCTAATCTTAAAAGGAAGCTATTAGGAGCTCCCACACAGAAGTAAGGAAACTGCAGCATCTTTCGATTAGGTCCATCAACAGCATCTGCAATAGAAATTATCCTCAATACATACTATCAGTAGGTACATTACAGTACAGTAGGTGTCATATACACTATATGTCCAAATGTTTGAGGACACCCCTTCTAAGAATAGGACTTCCTGGAGCAGAAAGACACAAACCTATTGGCACCATGTCTAATGCCAGACATGGGCTAAAGGAGTATAAAGCCTCCAGCATTGAACTGAGGAGCAGTGGAACTGAGTTCTCTGCTTCATCCAATATGTTTGATAATGATAATAAGGTATGGTAACGATAATAAGGTATGGGGTGAAGGGTGGTTGCATCTCAGAAACAATACATTTGTGGGATGTTCTAGAGCTGCCGTAGTTAAGTTGTACTGAGAATGGACTTCTCGTATATTCAGTGCCTAATAATATTCTGATATGACTATGTATATGCCATGTCCCTCAAAAAAAAGTGATGAAAAAAAGGCAAAATGTACCCGCTTGGGTGTCACAGGCCTTGTCACATACTTTTTAAAATCTGAAAGACTGCAGGACTATGAAAGCTGTTTTTTTTTCTGTCGAGTGACACTTGCCACCCTGACTATAAATTGGCCTTTAAGTGCACCTAATAAAAATGACAAGTTAACACAGATTCAAGGTGCACCTAATGAACTCACATAACTGCTATACACTTACACAATTCCTGCAATTGATTCCAAAAAAATCATCCACATGATGCATGAGCCTTCGAAAATGTCTTCATGAGGTCCACCCAATGTGATAAATGGTAACAACAAATGCACTATTCGAAGTGACAAGAACGTTTCAAAAAGTAGGTGAGACTGGATTTTACCCTTCATGGCATCAGACCAGATTGGCCTGCCTTAAATACTTCCTGCCTCTGGCAAAAATCATCTTATCACACCAAAGATCTTGGCGCTGTCTCCTCGCAAAAACGCACAGAATGTTCAGAAATCCAAGGCTGTCAAACTTAGGCCTGGGGGCCTCAATTAAGACAGGGCCATTAGTCTGAAAATAGCTAAGAGTGCAGGTAACAGCCCTCTTTCACATATTAGAGATGCTGACAGAGTTTCAACTAATGTGATCTGACAAACACCTCTAATCCCATTCACAAGTGAAACACTAGCACAATGATGAAGCCCCTACAAGAGAGTGACACCATCTTCTATCCAGTGGTGCAGGAGACTCAAGTACTACCTTTGAGGATCCTGCTGTAATATTAATTTTTAGTCTAAGATTAAGATAAAGAACAAACATGCAGCATCAGAAAATCTCCAGGGGTGCATGCAAGTGTCTGCACTCTCATAATAGCAGTCAACACTTTAAATTAAAGTGATACAGTCAGAGGCATAAAGGAGGTCCAGATTACGGGCTTGGAAACCTGCCATAAAATCCACTATTAAGCCAAGAAGGAAATACATTTCTATCTTTCATTTACAGTCAACAAAGCACTGTGTCATTAAAAAGTTTGTCATAATTTAATTCAAAATATTGTATATCCTGTTACATATAAGATGACATATTTTTGTTTTAAATTTTGGTCAGTATGGGTCATAGCTTATAAGTTTTATGGTCAGTAGTAGTTTTTTTGGACAGCTGCTGGAAAAAGAAATCTGCATCTCCATATAGCTTGTTAGCAGATGGAAGCATGAAATGCTGCAGTCTCCAGGTAGACGGCTGTGTTGACTTTGGACTTGATATGACACAATGGACCCACACCAACAGATGATCTGGCACCTCAAACCATCAGCCTGCAGAAACTTCACACTGCAGACAACTTGGATTCTTTTCCTCCAGACTCTTAAGACCTTGATTTTCAGTGGATCGCTGAGCGACAGTCCAGTTCTTTTTCTCCTTAGCCAAGGTAAGATGCTCCTTGCCTCTGGTTCAGGAGTGGACTGATATTAAAAATGTGGCAGCTGTAACCCAAGTGATGCACTGTATCTGCTTGAATAGTAATTTACTCAAACGATGAAATACTGGGTTTCTGATTTCAGCAAAGGCTTCTAATATGTGTCACGAATATAAAATATGAATCTTTTTGAATTAAATGATGAACAAAAATTTATGTTCATGACATGCAAATTTTTGATGTATGACTATATAGTTTCTTTAAGACTGATTTAGACTGAATAGATAATTAACATATTTCATATTAGACATGGATCATGACTGCACATCTGCAAGAGAGATCAAAACATTATCCTGAAAAGTAATCAAATAGCAACATCAAAAGATCAGTTTACAGAAAAACACCAATCAGTAAATGCTTTAGAAAAGCGGAAGAAAAAACAGAAGGATGCAGGGTTCTGACATTTCAACATAGTGTATCTTAGTGAAGTTTCATAAATACAGTAAAATTGTCATTTTCAGTCTCATAATTGGAGGCAATACACTTCAGTCTGAAGCAAACAGGAACTCTCCAGTCATTTCTCTCTCCATTCAAATGACTGTGTACGTCCAAAAACAGAAATTAATGGTAAATTCTCTCATACATTTTAAATAGTGGGATCCCAGTTGGAGCACTGGAAGAGTAATGGCCTCATCTCCAGCTGCCATCTCTGGTGTCAGATCTCATGAGTTAATAGTGGAGATGAGAGCGGATAGGGAAAAAAATATCTGCACTTTTCTGACAGGGAAGAAAGGAGAGCTTTCACAGGTCCATGTATCATTAAGCAATTGAGAAAGCTAATTAGAGCTAGTGGTGGTGGGGGTGAGGGGGTGGAGATCTTGCACCTAATTATTGCCATAGCAACTGCATTTCTCACATGTGAGGTCTACAGGAGAATGATGCTCCATACTACAGTAGCCAAAGTGTAAAAAAGAGTAAGAGCACCACCTAGTGCAATAACGCTGAAATACAAAAATAAAGTTTATGAACAAAGTTTTAAGGCTTCCAACTTGCTTCAGACAATTCCAAAGAATTACTTATTATTCAGTACATGGAAAATTTTTAATAGTGTCCACTTCATGACATTTCAATTAACCACTGGCTTTCTTGATTTTTTTGTACAGTTCTTAAACTTGCCAGCATGAATTAATAATGGAAGACCTTAATTTAACAATTAATAAACAGTCCTGATGAGTAGTGGAGTGGAACTGGGTGGAGAGAGGGATGGAGGAGAAGTGTTGAAGGGTGGGGTGGTTAGATTTAATATTACAAAAGGAATTAATATCCTTTTTATTATTCTTAATATCCTATTTATTTTTTGGTGTTGCAATAAATTCAATAAAAAGGTAAATTTTTGTTCAATATTTAATTCAAAAAGGTAAACAGTCATATTCTTTAATTATTACAAATAAAGTGCCATTTCAACCCTTTTTAAAAATGTTGTTCAGTATGACTCATAGCTCATAAAAGTCCAATAGCAAGTATTTCAAATTATTATTTAAATATTATATATATATA
>BRDA01012935.1:19903-33796 GCA_036984385.1 Crenuchus spilurus | reverse complement strand
TATATATATATATATATATATATCAGGGCCTGAATTTCAGTGTGGGATTGCGGGAATTGCGCACTATTTCTACAATTCCCGCAATTTTAGCCTTAGTAATGCGGGAAACTCCCGCACACAATTACAGCTAAAACGTTCAGCGAAACATTCGCTCGGTTTGGATTGTGAGACGGACGGATGATTGGGTGGACCTACTTCCGTACTGGACGCCGCACTAAGCGCGCTCACTCCTCCTCTGTCTACAGAGCTACGAGAACCTTCTGCTTTAGAGGCATTTCTCTCAGTCAACTTTCAGAACCAACACAGTCACTGATAAGCTCTTGTGGCACGCAAACATGGAGCGCTGGCTAAAACGCAAATCTCCATTGTCAGAAATTGAACCCGCTCAGAAAGTAGCACCGGTGTTGTGCCGAATTCTGACTCCCCACTAGAATCCGACTCGCATAATAGTGCAAAACACATCACACTCGCTGTTTCTGTTGTTTTTGTATTTAAATAACTATTTTTATTATCATTACTTTCACAGAAAACAACAGAACATCTCATAAAGCACTAGTTGTGTTATATTTAACAAACAAAGTCCTAATAAATCCATATTATTAGAACATTGTTAAAACAAAATACACAACCAAGGTTCTGCTACAGCTCCTAACATCATCACGTGTTATTGGTCTAAATTCAGTGTTTTGCATCTTTTCAGAAGAAATAATGACATTGTACGCTATTACACAGTAAATCTGCCAGTGTTAAATCAACACTATTAGAGTTAAATGTGAATAATCACAGTTCATATTTAGAAACAATGTTTAAGCTTTGGTTGGTCAAATATCTTAGTCTATAGATTAAATGCTCAAATCCCTAGTTTAATAAAATCAGTGGAGATAATGCTGCATATTTTGGTGTAATTACATGAAAAATAAGCTGCTTCATGCAAGTTTTTGATGTGGTGCTAGCTGACTAGTTCAAAACAACATTGTGTCAAGTTTTTCTATGCTGTTAGTATTAACTGATTTACCTATAGGCTCCACACAGGATTATGTTTTTGTTTAAGTAAAACCCCACATATGTCAAATGACTAGCTGTGTAGATGTTACCCTCAAAAACATTTTATTGTAGCTTCTTCATAGAGGATTTTCAGGGGGGGAGAAGAATGATTCCGGCAATGCTAACATACTGGCCGAAATTACACTCCCCTCTTATCTTTATACTATAAGGCCTGATAAACATGAAACTGATTTTGGTGTCTAGGTGTGTAGAAGTTACCAGTAAAAACATTTATTGTAGCTTCTTCATAGGGGATTTTGTGGGAGAGAATGATTTCGGCAATGCTAACATACAGTGGTAACCCTACTTACGAGCATCCCTACTAACGAGTATTCCAGGTAAGGAGTCGAGATCTCGGAATATTTTTGTTCCAGGTAACGAATAAAATTCCAAGTAACGAGTAGCTTTATATTTAATTACTCATTAAATTTCTTCAAGTATGCCAAACCGCTAGGGGCGCTGCGGTCGTAGCATCTCCTAGATGCTAACGTAGAAGAAGAGGTCAGTAAAAGTGCCTGTTGAAAGCGACACTAAGGTAGCAAAAGGTAGTGAACAAGAAAGTTAGATACATTTTACTTTTACTTTTCATATGATAAGTGTAACCATGCCATACACGTACACCCGTCCTCCTGTCCTCCTTAGCCGCCAGCCTACATGAGCACCGTCGTTCTCCCTCTCCTCAGCGGCCAGCCTACACGAGCACCGTCGGTGTCCCTCTCATTAGCAGCCAGCCTACACGAGCGTCGTCGTCGTCACGTTTATGTTTTAAAAAACCCATATAAACACATTATTCACCATATTAAAGTATACTGTATATTGGCCGGCTGACACGGATTAATCAGTTTTACATGTATTCTTATGGGGAAAATGCATCCAGCTAACAAGCAAACCAGCTAACGAGCTCGACTCCTGCACGGATTAAACTCATAAGTAGGGTTACCACTGTACTTGCAAAAAAATTACACTCCCCTCTTATCTTTGAACTATAAAGGACAAGACCTGTAGTTAAGCTCACCAGTAGTATCCCCCCCCCAAAATGTAGAAATCCCCCTTATGTGACATATTTAAGGGGGGAAATTCCCTCCCCGTTGAAAAATGAAAAAAACAAAACATATAGGAAAATATAGGAAATAATAAAAATAACAATAGCATCTTAAATATAGTCTAGTCTAGTTTAGAATGTTGTGAGCTTATTATAAGAATATATAACTTTAAAACACATATATTTAACTTTTTATTTTACTTTATGCTTTAAACGAGCAAAACTATTTGCCAATATAGTGAGAAAATTTTAATTAAATGACTTAAACATGTAAGAAATTTGTTGCTGCATGTTAATGTACCTTATAATAAGCTCACAACATTCTCAAAATAAAGACTTTTTATATTTAGATCAGAATTAAAACATTTTCCTTTTCATTTTATAAAATGCTATATAAACACGGCATTTAAAATCTGGACTTGTCATACTACACTGTGAATGTTAGGAGGAGGTTCTGTAACTGCTTTAATTGGTGTTTGGGTGGAGTTTGGCCTACAGCTTAAGATATTTGGCATTTATCGCAGGTTTAAGATCCAAAAGTGAAAAAGAGGGCAGTTATGATAAGACTGGAGATGATTTAGGCTTCTCTAGTTTCCCTGATCAAATGAATATGTTAAATAAAACATCAGGTTTTTACTGAAAGCTTAAGGCCTGTAATTCTCTTAAGCATTTATGGCCACATGGAAAGAGGTAGAAGTTAATGTTCTTGTTCTATTGAATCTCTCTCAGGCCCATATATCCATATAATTCTCCGGGCGAGTGAATAAATGTGTAGAATTATATAAAAGTTTCTGACAACGCCCTCAGCTCCTTTTAGAGTGCTTTCAATGCCATTATATGAGTTTTATAGAGTGGTTGATGGCAAAGTGGGGCTAAACTAAATCCCTGGATTCGTTCTCATGCCCTGGATCTGTCAGAAATGAGAAGGTTACATTAAGAGTGACTGACAAGTGAAACTGCACAGATCTCTCCCCAAGCCCATTCTCATTCAGCCAGCATTGGCTATATTCACTTAAATCAAGTTCAACAAAAGCTCAACACTTTTGAAGTTCTGATCTCATCTGGGTTCGTTCCTGAGGCCTTCGAGAACTCGGCAGTTCAGCCTGAAATCACATTTACACTATTTTTCACTCACCTCACGTTTGAGGTCCAAATTTGACTTTTTTACGCTGCAGTGATCTTAAATTTAGTTTAAATATCTAATATTGTCTCAGTCTGAGAATGTCGTCAGCTTATTTTATAACAATTTGCCATAAAACTAGACATTTCTTACATGTTCAAACTAATTTTATTAAGTAAAATTATCTGAATACACTGGCAGAATATTCTGCTTGTTTAAAGTATTTATTTTAAAATGTTTTACGAATTTAATTAATAAAGTTGCTTATTTTAAGTTAAATAGTCTTATAATAAGCTTGCAGTGTTCCAAAAATATTAGACATTTAGTGCAGATTTAAGATCATTTCAGTTGTGTAGTTTAGAACTGGATCTGTGACATGGCCAACAAACACAAATTTAATAGTCACCTAAATAACACTGCTTTCACAGCATGACCTCTTAATAAGTGAAATCACCTTAAATTGACATTGATCTGACTACACTGGGAGAAAAGTTTGCATGGTTAAGGCATATATATAATATAAATATATAAATATAGGTAAAATTACTTAAAACAAGTCATATATGACAGATTTTATGTGAATAGTCTCATAATAAGCTCACAACATTCTCAAAATGAGAAATATTAGACATTTAGGTTAGATTTCAGATGATTTCACTTGCTAAGAGATCGTTTTTGGCTGTGTCGTGTTTTAATGCTCATTAATAATGTACAGAAGATGACTTTTGTTCAAATATAATGACTCTATATTGACTTTTTCACATTCTGATCATAACCTGATAAGCACAATAAGTTCTATTCATCATCTGACTCTCCTCAAAGCCTCTCTGGAACCGAAAGCAGCTCATTCATAATTCATCCTCTGGACGAGAGCCACCAAACAATGTCATTTACATTTACTGTAAAAATATGAGGCAATGACATTAGAGCTTACAGTAACACTGCAGATCAGATTACAGCCCGGATGCTATTTAACATCACATCTGTAGCACTTAAAATGAATAAATTAATACATTATTTAAAATAATAATAATAATAATAATAATAATAATAATTGTATAGCACCTTTCATACATAAATGCAGCTCATAGCTATACTCACTATAAAATAATATAATAAATGACAAAAGAACCAAGAAAAAAAAACAACAATATTGCCTATAATTAAAGTTAAATCAGAGAAATTATTTTCAAAAAGCATTTTTGCATAATGTGATTGATAATCTTATATTTAGATTGTTTCTCAAGCTCTCTCCACTACTGTCAGTGTCTCTTCAGCTGAGTCTGGCATGATTATAATGGAGGGGGAGGAGCTAAACTTTTCACCCAATCACTATAAATCTGTAGCATCAGATTCCTATATGGTGTTGAATCAAATGGAACTGAATCACTGCATCACAATTGAGCTGAATCATATCCTGTCACATATCTTTAAGGTATCAGATCATCTGTAATGCATTGAGATGAAGCCTCAGTGATGTAGAACTAAGCTAAGCTAGAACCTGAAGTACAGTTACCTGCGTATTTGCAGAAGTATACATCAGAAGCATGATCTTACCTTGGGGCAGGCAGCATAAGTCCCAGTGTCTTATACAGGACCGTCCCGAGAATGAAGACTGGAGACCCATCCATATCTGAGAAAACAAAACATTTTTCTGAAATAAATATACAACACAGGTGAATGTTAGTCCTGTAATGTAAACATCACCATGGACCTATACAATAGCATATCTTAAAGGTACTGCATGGACTTTTGCAGGTTAAAAAAACTGTTTTAAACTGCAAAATAAATGTAAAAGTCTGAAGTCAGGACAGGGAGTCAATAAAACGTTCAATACATTCATTACAACACAATCTGATACTCTTAAAGTGGGCCTAAGTTGTAACCTTGAGTAACACCACCCCAGGGATAGGAACGCCTGACCCAGTGACCAGAGATGTGCCGATATGGAATTTTAAAGCCGGGTGTGAACAATTGTGGTCAATACTATTGTCATACCTATAATTTAAATAATGTAAATATGAAATGTAAAACTCAAGCTACATTACAGTTATCACTGGTCATTACAGGGAGTCTTTGTAACAGCACTATTATCTTTATTGACCATTCTTTTAAATCTGTTATTTTAATGATGTTTTATTCATTTATTTTATATTATTATATCTTCATTATTTTGTGCTGATATAGCCCTGATTTATATTTATATCATTTAATTGCTATATGAATACATTTTTCACTTAAAAAAGGTGATCATATAATTTATATTTTATATATTTTTTATATTCATTGTATGTAAATTGACATATTTCAGGCCCTTTTTTAAAATATTGATCAGACCTCTAGTTCATGAAAATTAGAGATTATTATATTACATATTTGGAGTAAATTATTATTCAAATGGTACATGTCAAATTATGAAATATGTCATTTTAAGTGTGATGACCATAACATATAATTATAACATAATTAAACTCAATTAACCATATTCACATTTTGTGAAGACGAACTAGTATGTATCTGCTAAATTAGGTAAAAACTATAGTATGTAATGTGCACAGGCCAATGTTAAACTTTTGCACAAGCTGGTATTACAGTCAGGGATCTCTTAATGCCTTGCTCTCCTTATAGCGGGTTATTTTTAATCCTAAAATAATTTAACAAGATTACTCCTTTATTTGTATGTTTGCTATGAGAAAACAGATTAACCCCAGAACCCCAAAGCAGTCCTTGCTGAATAGCAGATTAAAGGGAGAACCAGGAGAACCCGTGCATAAATCATCTCTTGGCTGTTGCCCACAGTATTTCACATAATCTTTCTGGCTTATCCATCCAAACTTTCCTGCCAGCAGTGCATTAAAGGAGCACTTCAGCCAAGAAATGCTAATGTGGCTAACGATGAATGAAAGCTTGAGGGGGGAATGTCAGCACGCTCTCATTTTCACTCTGCTAACCGGACCCCTATTATCATTCCATCACGAAAAGCAACATCTGCAGGTTTCAGGTACAATATACAGCACGAAATCATCCCCCAGCCAGTGAAACTGTCTTAAATCCAGTCTGAATATCTCATATTTCACATTTTGAGCATGTTCAGCTTATTACTGAGACTAGTTCTCTTATAATTTATCACTTTTACTTTTTTATTTACTTACTTTATTTTAATTCATTTAATTCACTAGAACTGATTATATTGTTAATATGCAGCCTTATGTAAAAGCTACTAGATAAATAGACATAGATGGTTCTTCAATGGTTCTTTTGTAAAGAAAGTGGTGAAAGCATTCTTCAGATTGTGGAGGAATGTGCTTTAAATGGTTCACTATATACCTTTTTAAAATAGTTCTAAATAGCCCCAAAGAAGGTTCTGCTG
This sequence comes from Crenuchus spilurus, assembly GCA_036984385.1. Classification (NCBI taxonomy): domain Eukaryota; kingdom Metazoa; phylum Chordata; class Actinopteri; order Characiformes; family Crenuchidae; genus Crenuchus; species Crenuchus spilurus. The sequence continues at coordinate 27,220 of BRDA01012935.1, read as the reverse complement.
TAGTTAAAATGTCAAGCTTGTAATAATAGAAGAATTCTTTTTGGTGCTATCTAGAACCATTTTCAAAATGCTTCTACGTAAAACCATCTACAACACTTCCCTCATTAGTTGGAAGACTGGCAGACGTGACCAACATGCAAACCACGCAATTGCTTGGGGCCCTGGAGATCAGGGGGCTGCTGGCTAAAAGAGGTTGGCAAAAAAAAAAGAAAAACTAAACGCATAATTGTTTTTGATGTTCCACACTAAAGAGATACTGTACTTAATAATTGTAATTTGGGAGTGCGGGTGGAGGACAGCAGCTTTTTCAAAAGATAGTTTTGGTTCTCTGCAGATTTTTCTGTCAAAAAACAGTGTTACGCTACATTAAAAAGAAGTGGGTCGAGCACTAGGACCCAGCAAAAAACAGCCACTCAGTCAGAAGCCTATTTCTCTTTAGACCACCCACAAGCTCATCGATTGGCTCTGCCGTTTCTTGCTAGTGTGTAATTGACCGTCCCAGCGGCCACTCCATCAAACAGCGTCTGGACTTGCAAACCAGTGTTTTGCAATTTGGCCCATAGTCCGTGTTCACCTGACAGTGTAAGTTGTTAACATGTACATTTGTTCTTCCTTTTTCACATCAGAAAGATGTATTTTAATATCAGAGGTTTCATATTAAAATCCATTAACATTAGAATCTGTGTCTGTGTGCATGTCTGTACCAGTCTCTGATAAGCCATCCATTTGCATGCCTCTAAGTTTAGATATTGTCAAAATAATTCAGAATTACTGCTTAATTTGACTCAAAAATGAGGTATAATTTTATGTAAATGAGATCTATTGACCTTACAGTCCAGACATAAGTGTAAACTTGGTGCTAGTGAATTGGAGTGAAGTTGAATATCAGGGTGTAAGACAGAATTGGGCAATAATTTTATATTACATGATTTTAACAGTTTATTAATATTTAATAATTAATATTATTTTATTTTATTAGTAATAATAATGATTATAGTTATTAGTATATTATTAATAGCAACTAGTAATTTCTAATATTATGAATATTTCAGTGATGTTTAAAATGTATGTATAATAATAAATATTTATTAATAATTAATAATATTTAAATATATATATTTAAATTTAATAAATATATAAATTTAATTTATGTTTAACCCTGTGCCACACAATAACTATAAAAATGAATTCGTTTGATCAGGGCCCCCAGACATGAAATTGCTTGGGGCCCCAGAACTTCCAAAGTTGCCCCTGTATAGAACCATTTTCTTTACTAAAAAACCCTTGAAGAATCATCTTTTTTAAGAGTGTAGCTTTTACAAAAGGCTGCATATTCATTTTCTATCTCTTTTAAGATTGTAGTGCAACTATGTAAAGTTATGGCACTCTAAATATTTTAAAAGCATTTTTAAGTTCAGCAAATAAATAGAAACAACACCCACAGCTTTAAAAATACATCCAAACTTTAAGCTGTATTATGTATAAATTGTATTATGTTATAATCTTATTGTTTTTCAAAGAAAATGGCACTTTTGAAAAAAAATATGACAATTTTGCATGAAAACAGAATGCAAATATATAATCCACAGCATAACACACTATGTAATAAATATGCATGCACTGTACAGTCTCTACAGTCAAATTATTTTTATTTTATAATGTCACACCTGCACATTTCTAAAATGTCCTACTAGTCAAACTTCTAGAATACACAACATTATATAAACACGATAATCTGACAAACAAGTAACTGGTTTCATATTTATCCTTCAGTACATGAGTGCATGTGGTGGATGTGGTTTAGGATACATTACGATGCACTGTGAGCTTTATAAATTAATGAAACATCATGTTACTCAATAGTCACCTAAATCTCACAATCATTTCTGTAAAAGCACACCAAAAAACCATCTCTCACAGCTCCTCCAGATGTTAGTGAAGGTGTCATAGACTATTGAATTTTACTGAACTGGAGCTGCAAGGCTAATAAAACACTAGAACTCAATAGTCACCTAAACAGCCTACTTTTTCTAGTCATACAATGTGCTAAACCACATATACTAGCCTTCATTAACATCTGGGTGAACTTTGATGTTATGATGTATCTACAAAAAATGACAAGGCTATTTGGGTGACTATTGTCTCCTACTAGTGCATTACCAAAAATGAGAAAGATTTTGTTGTTCATAATTTAATTCTAAAATTTAAACTGTCCTATTTTTATATTCATTACATATAACATGACATATTTCAATCTTTTTTTCAGTTTTAATATGACTAGTGAATTAACTGTTCTAATTTCACTAAGGTAAAATCCATACTGATCAACACTAAAGCACTGAAAAGCTTGAAATATGTCTCTTTATATGATAAGTGCACTTACCTGCTATCTATGTAGATGCTGAATGTTTCTATGAAGCATATCTTTTATCTAGACAGCCGTCATGAACATTGGACGTGCTAATTTAGAATCAGTTTTAGTGCTGATGAGGATGTAAGATCAGTCTTCTTACCAGTCCTGCTGATGTCTGAAGTGTCTGTCTGTAGTTTTATTGATCTTTATAGTTCACATTAAGTCTGACTGTGTCCTAAATCACACCCACTACTCTGTCACACCTCCTGAATGAGCATTGAGAGAACTTTTTTCACAAAAAGCATAGGTGATCACAGAGTTCTAGTGTTAGTGCTCAAGCAATACTGAGGTTACACATTACAGATAAAGACAGTGGAACGATAAACAAATAGATATTATATACACTAGCAGACATATACACCAGTGTTGCTTCTTTGTTGTTGTGATGTAAACGTGTAATCATGTAATTCTAGCTAAAATAAAAGCTAAAATGTGATGGATGTGACAGAGGGAGGTATAAAAATGCCCTTCTCCGGCAGAGTAGCTGCTGTGTCTGCTCCTCGGCTGTAGCCTGAGTGAGTTATATGTTAAATCAATTTGCCATTACTCCTGCTTTGATATACTTCAGATAAGACTGATCGCCCCAATTAACAGAATGACTGGGCACTGAACCCAGGTGCACTGGCATTGTTTAAAAGGGAGGGCAGCGAGAGCTTTAGCGTCTGAATATTAAATAATGTACACTAGCAGGAGCATGAAGAAAGGCCAGCAGGCAGACATGCCATCAATCAGAGAGAGGACGTATGAGTGATGTGCAGGTCAGGCCCATCGCACTTACTCATCACATACCCTCAGACTGCACATCACAGACCTACGATTCATTATAATGTCCTTTCTGTTATTTCTGTTTTTACAGACCACCGTCCTCCACTTTCTGTAAACATGCCTGGAGCAAATTTGGCTTCGTTAGAGCTGTGAGGCTCAATAGTCACCAAAATAGCTACAAAAACACATCAGCAAAAGTTCTCTCAAAGCTCATTCAGATGAATGTGTGACAGACTTGTGGATGTGGTTTAGGACACAGTCAGACTTACAGTTAGTTTTAAAATGTCATAAATCATGCTAATCAAAAGTCACCTAAACAGCCATGACCTTTCCGTAAAAATACATCACTAAAACATGTCCCAAACCTCTAAATGATCTAAGTGAAGGTGTTACAGACATGTGACTGTGGTTTAGGACACAGTATGACTTACAGTGAACTATAAACATGAATAAAAACTCAGCTTGTGTGCTTTAAAAATCCATAAAACATCATAATCAATAGTCACCTAAAAAGACCAGATGTTCTACAGATATAGTCAGAGCTCATACAGATGTTACTGAAGGTGTGACAGAGTAGTGGGTGTGGTTTAGGACACAGTCAGACTTACAATGAACTATAAACATGAATAAAACTACTGGCAGACACTTCAGACAGCGGCAGGACTGGGAGGAAGATTGATCTTAGATTTATGATGCTCATGATCACTACAAAACTCATACTGTGTTCTAAACCAGATCCTCTCATCTGTGACACCTTTGTTAACATCTGGTTGAGCTTTGAGAGACTTTCAGAGAAGTTTTAATAATGCATTTGTATAAAAAAAATACTGAGCTACTTTGATGACTACTGACTTGTGCTAGTGCATTACCGGAAAATTAGAATATTGTGAAAATGTAATGTTCATGAAACCATCCATCCATCCATAATGTCTAAAGCTCATGGATAAATGGCACATGCTCTTAAAATAGTTTTGATACATTTGATAATACACAGTAAATCTGCCAGTGTTAAATCAACACTGTTAGAGTTAAATTAACACTGAGGGTGTCAAAATGTAACACTCTCAGTGTTAATTTAACTCTAATAGTGTTGATTTAACACTGGCCAATTTACTGTGTACTGAAGTCAAAATGTTGTAGGTCTGTTTTAAGGTCTTGCATTGCAGGTAGTGTGTAAATTCATGCAGCATTTACGTTATTAGGACATATTAATATGAATGTTGCCTTTGGGGCCATTAATACACATGTTGCTGTGGCTTCTTTGTAACCTTTACACCATGTCTGCTAAAGTGAAGTATGATTTGTCACTGCTGACCCTTTCCACTGTCATCAATGTGATTTATGCATGATGGTGGGAAGCCAATCCCAGACTAGGGCTTTACTTTTAATCACTGCTTTATTACATATACTAATCACTCAGTGACATTTATCTGTACAGAAAACAATACCCGAGTAGCTCTAATAAGACTATAATAAACGTAAAAGAAAAAAAATCAATTTTAAATAAAATGTACCATTCATTACGAAAACACTTTTTTTTATGATGTCACAAAATAGGCCCAACCTTCCTCACTAAAATAGAGTGTTTAAGTGTTTTTGTTTCTAAAAGTAGAAAGTTTTGATCTAGAATTAGTTCTAGTGCTTGTTAGCATTGCTAGCCTTACATCTCCAGTTCCTAAACCACATCAACTTGTCTGTGAGGCCTCATTAAGATATGGATGAGCTTTGAAAGAACTTTCTCACAGAACAAGCATGCTATTTAGGTGACTATTGAGTTCTAGGACTTGTTAGCATTGTTAACCTTGCAGCTCCAGATCCTAAACCACACCCACTAGTCTGTTAAACCTTCATTAACATCTGGATGAGCTTTGATTGAGCTTTTTACAGAACAAGCATGCTATTCTAGAACGTGTTAGCCTCGTTAGCCTCACAGATTCTGTCTATGAGACCTTTAATAACATCTGGATGAGCTTTGTGAGATGCGTTGGTGATAGATTTTGCTACAGCTGGTGACTATTGAGTTTTACTATTTGTTTAATATTAGCACACACTGAGCTGTCCAGTGGATCACTAATCAACATTTTTGTTGCCCACCACAGCCAGTCTATAGCAGTTGTGTGGTCAGAAAGGTCGAGTAATGCAAACTGTACACAGTAAATCTGCCAGTGTTAAATCAACACTATTAGAGTTAAATTAACACTGAGGGTGTCAAAATGTAACACTCTCAGTGTTAATTTAACTCTAATAGTGTTGATTTAACACTGACAGATTTACTGTGTAGGTGAAAATAATCAGCTATATAATGAGCTTAAAAACTGTTTCTAACATCTCCAAGCAGTATTTCTAATATCTCTATTAGTCTCGTATAAGAGCCAGATTATAAATAACATTACAACAAGGGCACTCAAACAATAATAATAATAACATTTGGTGTACCTGCAGTCTGGGGGAGGAAAATGCCTTTAGGAACGACCACTTTGTCCTCTGAGTTTCTGGCCCAGTCTACCATGCCCTTCCGTCCCTTCATGGGGAAGTTAATATCGGTCATCACGGACACTGCAGGGAGCCTCTGGATGCTGGCCACTGGGGGGTAAAAAAACAGACCTCAGTCTTATGAAGGTTAACATGTGGTTCTTTGTAGGAAGGTCTGCCAAACATCCTGCAATTCCAGACAGACGAGGTTGTGTAGTTTCACTGGCAGAGTCTGAATAGTGTGAATAGTGAAATGGATGTATCAGATATACACCATTCATCATGGAAGGTGTATTAGAACCATTTACTAAAGAACCTTTGAAGAACCGTCTCTTTTAAGAGTGTACTATAAAGAACCTGTTTAAAGTGCAGTGGTTTAAATAATGACTACAAACAGCTCAGCCCTCCCTTTCAGATCATTACCCACACAGATATAACTCCAGGTGTGATGTTCTCTCGCACGTGTGAAAGTGGAACGGTGTTATTCTCAAAGAAAAGGTGGCAACCTGCTCAGCTCTTCACAAGACCTAATCATCCAGGAGCCCGGGCTGTTAGCATTAATGTGAACACAAAGCTGGGACCTGATGAGGAACTGCCTGCTTCAAGGACATGTTTATATATTCTTATAGATTTGCTTTGACTGCTTACAGCAGTGCTGATATAGTTCTGTACATACATATTTATATAAATATCTAAGCTAGTTTTTAATTACATTACATTACATTACATTACATTTAGCGGACGCTTTTATCCAAAGCGACTTACAATAGTGGGAAAGTACAGATGCGAAAAATACTAGAGTTGTACTAGTATTTACTAGTACTAGTATGCTAGAATTAACATTTGGATATCGAGTGCTGAGTGCATATCAGTACTCATGGGGAGTATTTGGGATCACTAGAGCAGGTGCTCTTTGAAGAGCTCGGATTTTAGGAGTTTCTTGAACCCAGTGAGGGACACCTCTGTTCTAGTGGTGGTAGGCAGCTTGTTCCACCATCTGGGAACTACTGAGGAGAACAGTCTGGATTGCTTTGTGTGAATGTTAGGCAAAGCAAGGCGACGTTCAGTGGAGGAGCGCAGCGACCGGGCCGGGACATAATTGTGCATGCTTTGTGTTTGATCCGGGCAGGATACATGGATATCAGGTGAATTGGCTACTTTAAAATTTCCCTGGTGTGTGTATGAATGTGTGTGTATGTGTATGAATGTGTGTATTCCCAGATATGGTTGGCACTCTGTTCTGGGTGATCCCCCTAGTGCTCGATGCAGTCCTCCAGGTGGACAATCGCTTCCGGTTGAGAGTACGCTGCACGCTGCCGCTTCTCGCCGGAGTGTGTGTATATGAAGTGTGTCAATTATAAAGCGTCCTTGGGTGTCTAGAAAGGCGCTATATAAGTATAATGTGTATGTATGTATGCCACCACCACTATTAGTGCTGTTACTAGTGCAAGTAATACAATTACTATTATTACAGCTATTGTTGATGCTTCGAACACTACTAATAATACTAATACTGCTACTAGTACTAATAATACTAATGCTACTATTACTATTACAACTAGTAGTCGTAGTGCTGCTACTACTACTATTAGTATTTGTTAGGTTATTTTGGTGTATTCTGAGGACAGGATGAAGTTAGTGGAGACCGGCGGGGGTATAAATTCAGC
>BRDA01012935.1:0-19803 GCA_036984385.1 Crenuchus spilurus | reverse complement strand
GCTCCCCCTAGTGTCAGTGTCACCACTCTACAGACAGTCTTATCAGTGTAGCTGCTGTAGAACAATGTTAGAGCTCCCCCTAGTGTCAGTGTCAGTACTATACAGGCAGTCTTATCAGTATAGCTGCTGTAGAACAATGTTAGAGCTCCTCCTAGTGTCAGTATCACCACTCTACAGGCAGTCTTATTAGTGTAGCTGCTGCAGAACAATGTTATAGCTCTCTCTAGTGTCAGTGTCACCACTCTACAGGAAGTTTACGGTAAAGCACACAAATATGCGTGTGTAAACAATTTACACGTGTTATTTTAGTTTATATTATAACTGACTGTGTTGAGGTCAGAACAGAGGAGCTACATGTCTTCTAAGTGCTGTGGAAAGTTCTGATATGACTCTTTATACATGTGTACATGTTTTCGAAGTCATACTTTACATGTCAGACACTCAAAACCTCTAAAAAATGTATTCACAACACAGCTACTATGTGGCAAGGGATCGTCTTTTCATGTGTGTCTGTGGTTGGTTCTGCTCCTCAGGGAACCAGCCCATGAGGCATTAGAAGCACCTGCTCCCACCTGTGACTAACGAGTCTAGACACTGGATCATACAACAAAATGACAGGCTTGAAAATGGCTATAAATGGGCAATTTCATTATAGGGGCTAAACGATTCGCGTCTAGGGAGTAACACATGCTGGTCTACCACACAGCCAAAAAGCTGGTTTCAAGAATAATACATAAACTGCTACTGACTGAAACTATAACTCTGTTTGAAATAATTTATCAACAACTACAGTCAATTGGCCAAGAGTTTTGGTATCAGAAACTTTCTTTTTAATTTAATTCACAGCAGAAATAATACAAGTAAATACATTCTAAATGTAGTCTAATCTAGTCTAAATATCTAATACATCTTATTTTGAGCTGTTATTATGTAAAAGTATCTCACTTTTGGCATATATTTGTACTTAACAAAAGCAAAAAATATAGTAACAATAGCTTAATATGTTAGTCTGTAATATTTTAATATCCTCATAATTAGGCCATTCGACATGCTATCATTTTTTTTTGCAGTAAACTCTGACTATAAGGCTAATGTAGGTAACAAATAATGGCCACATAGACTCAATTATGTGGTTTCTGATACTGTAGAGAATATTGTTCTTTTTCAAAATGAACAAGAGCATATTAGCACAGCTCAGAACAGTGGAAGTCCATATTTCGAAAACTGTAATGACACTACATGATTGCTATGGTGGTTGCTAGGTGGTTTCTATGGTGTTGCTAAATGTGTGCTATGGTATAAACTATTTGTTGCTATGGTATTGCTAAGTGGTTCATATGGTGACACTAAGTGATTGCTATGGTGATGTTAAATAGTTGCTAGGTGGATGCTCTGGTGTTGCAAATCAGTTGCTATGGTGTTGATAAATGTAACCAAGCACACATTACACAATCAGACAGAACAATCTGGAGTTAGAACGCGATTGCTTGTTGCCCAACCATAACTACATCACCCCAGTGTGGTATCGGGGCATTCAAGGCATTGTGCAACAATAATGAAGTTTATTGAATGTGCAGTATTTCCATGTACGTCTAGACCAGCTTCACTGCAGAAACCGAGCTCAAGCAATCAAAGTTACTTGGCTAAAGCTCGGAAGAGAGCAGGGAAAGGCCCGGTGACAGAAGCTCTTTATTGCTGTATCAAAGGGTCACCATAAATCAGGCCAGAAATGATGCAGCAACATCTTACAGAGCCAGACGATTTCCACTTGGCTAGCACAGCGCCATCATGTTTTTGTCCTTTTAATCAAACGAAGCTGATGCTGAGGTTACTTTAGCACAGAGCATATGATGAGAATGTTGATGTGGCTTACGGCTTACATCTACACAATCAATAAAATACGTTCTTTTAAAAATAGATTAAAAGGATATTTTGCCGTTGTTTTCATATAAGTTTGAGCATCACTGGTCTACATGTTCTCTTACTGCGAACAGCCATGAACAGACAGGAAAATCAAGATAATCAAGATTACCTTTCATGCCCGTCTTTGTATTGTTATTATTATGCCGCAACAAGCAGAGCTTGACAATATGACAATATTTATTGTTATCGTGATAAATTACAAAATGTTTTTCTGAGAATCAGTAGTTAAAAACACTCTCAGCTGATGTGTTTAATTAAATGAGAGTACAATTAGCCCTGCTGATTTTGATTTAGTGCAGCACAACATGTAAATTGTTGAGTAAAGATGACTGAATGTACAGTTACATACAGTAAATACGTTTAAAACTTTGGCTTATTTATGTCTGTGCTAACTTAGCAGATGTCAGAAATAATAAATATGTGATTTGTGGTTTATTATCATAACGACAAGTGGTTGATATAATGATGCTAATGATGTTATCAAAGGTTGTTGCTATGATTTTGCTAAGTGATCACTAAGCAGTTGATAGGTGGTTGCTATTGTGATATGATATGGTGTTGCTTGGTAGTATAGTATCCCAGATTGTTGCTTTGCTGTTGATTGGTGATTGTTATGTTATCCCAAGTACATGCTATGAAGTTGCTGAGTGGTTGTTAGCTGGTTGCTATGGTGTTGTTTGGTAGTGCATTATCTCAGGTGGTTGCTATGCTGTTGATTGATAGTTGCTATGGTATCCCAGGTAGCTGCTATGAAGTTACTGAGTGGTTGCTAGCTGGTTGCTGTGGTATCCCACGTGATGTGGTCTTGCTTGGTAATTGTTGTTATCCCACATAATTGCTATGAAGTCACTAAGCAGTTGCTGGCTGGTTGCTGTAGTGTTGCTGAGTGGGCAGTGCTATAGTGTGGCAAGGTGGTTGAATAGATATTTCCTGCACAGCGGTTTAGAGGAGCTCATGGCTGCTGATTGTTGAGTTTGAGACGTCAAGAGTATTGATAAAACTTTGAAATTTGCATCACCTGGCCTTTCCTAGTGATGACTGTGGACAGACTAATGTGCATATTAAGGTTTGCTATACGTTATCAGAGAGGCTAAATATCTTAGGCTGCCCAAACCTTTGCATATTATTGTACATAACAAAGAAATTTGGACCAAGGGTGCCCAAATGCTTGCATGGCAGGTCATAATGAGCCTTTTCTTATGATTAAATAGGAAAGAAAGATATTTTATATTTATATTAAATTTGCCAAACATAAATGCAAGTCAGTATTCACCGAAATGAGCCCCCGAGTGTGACTTATTGCTTTAGTATGATCATTTAAAGTAGTAAACATCCAGTGTTGCCGTTCACGTCTGTATACTGATCATTACAATGTCAAACAAATATCATCACTTATCATCCTGACAGTCACTCTCTACTTCCATTTAAACCAATACAACACCAAAAGTGCTTTTTGAAGCTAATTCTGCTCACTTTAAGTTATAGCTAGATTTTTATGTTGGTTTGTTTGCTAATTTATTTATTAGATATTATTATTACTGCCAGAGACAGCAGCTCAGCACAGTTTTTGTCCTCTACACGTTCACTGGTGCTGTTAGCTGGCCACTATTTTCACTCCAGCACTGACACTGAGCTCTGCTGTGTCTGATTCAGTCAACCCACTAACACACCACCACCACATCATTATCACTGCAGTGTTGAGAATGAGAGTGATGAATACGTACCCAATGAAGTGGCTGAAAACCCATTTTTGTTACTTTTTTACTGTACAAATGTTTATTCTCATTCATTTTAATTGCACATAAAGTGATGCTTCAGCAAGCAATATAAACTCACTGCCAAGATAAATGGTTACCACACTGATATATATATAAGCTTATAATGCAGAATGTAGAATAAACAGCCCTCAAAAACACAACATTTCTAGCATCAGATTAAAAAAACAGACACAAATGGCAAACAATACAGCCATTTTTCCAGGGGAATCATAAATCACTATTAATTCTGATAGCAACTATAAATCATAACTGTGATAACACCCTACATTATCAGAATCCTAGCAGGAAAAGCCATTTTCTTCATCATATGATTAACACAAACCCTCACTATTCTAGTAAGCAAAGAGGACTGAGAAATGAATGCATGCATATCTGGTTTTTCTTTAATAAGCCATGGATAAGTCATTGATTACACAATAGGGCAGAATGTAAATGAGTGCAATCTCTTTGCCAAATTGCTCCCCTGGAGAAGAGTTATGAGCACTATGTGTGTACTCTTTTCTGCTCCTAGCTTCATCCCAAATGGGATTGGTGGAGTCATTACGACGTGCTGTGGCAGCTTTTAACAAGTCTTTTCCTTTCATATCACCTGCTGCAGCTTTAACTAATGGAGGCCTGATGAGTCCACCACGTACTGGTACAGCTGCGTATATGATTACCAGCTGACAGGAAGTGCAGAAAGACTACATCTAAAGGAGAATTTACCTGAGATAGTGTCTTAATCCTTAACATTTTCTGCACTGCCTTTCTTCTAAGGGTCAGAAACGAGCCACCTTCACTAAACCCCTAAAATAAATCAGATTCACTCAGTTTTAATGACCAAATCTGTTTTATACAAAAATACAGTCATTTATTATAAACTGTGTGAATATATGTAACAGATCAGAAAGACTGTATTTAACCAGGTGGACACCACTCATTTACATTAAAACATACCTGACATAACTGTTTTCTTTACTCAAATAGAGCTTTATTATTATTATTATTATTATTATTATTATTATTATTGTTGTTGTCATTTGTTGTAATAATAATAATAATAATAATAATAATAATAATAATAATAATAATAATTATTATTATTATTATTATTATTATTATTAGTATTATTATTATTATTATTAAAGATACTGCATAGGTGTAAACATTTTCTTTTAACAAGAAACTAAAACAGCAGAAATGTACAGAAAGTAGTTCAGGTTATTTGGGGGGTTCTCTACTGTTAAATATGGTGGTGGATATTTTTTACCCTTAAGACAACACAAGGTTACATTAAAGGACTGGTCCACCTATGTATCAAAATGTCTGTCTAATTAATTAATTGAGATGTCATTCAGAGAGGTTTGATATGAAACACCCCATTTAATAGAAACCAAATATTTCATAGTGGAGATGATAGGAACCAGACATCCGTGTCTCTAAAGTTGCCACCACGGTGTCCTGTTACGTGAAATTACTGGACTTACTAAAGGCCGTTAAGGTCTATTAATGAGGTATAACAGGACACACAGTTAAGGTCGTTATCCTGCTTATGAAGACATTTTCTCATTGATGTATGACCATATATCTGTTTTACAGATAAAATAGCAAAAACAAGCTGAAAATGATCCTGTTAACATGAAATAAGACTGTCTTTTAGTACACAAGCCCATACAAACATCACTTTTTATTTAAAAAAATCGACTCAACACTATTACGCTGCTGTCTCTCAGAGCTGACATCCCACAAAGGCCAGTTGTGAGAAGTGGTTGTATTCACTCTGGCACAAGTCAAAAGCAAAGAGAGCTAATAAGCCCTGAGCTGACACTGTATGACACTGAATGTCAAGCTAATCCACATCTTAGGACTGACAGAACTGTGTGTGTGATTCACTGTGACTGCAGAAGAAGCTCGTGTATCATTAGACACAGGGATACAGCAGCCAGAGAAGAACATGACACCCGTTCGCACTTCCTGTTATATTCCACAATCCTGTTTTCATCTGTTTAACTGTGTAAGGAGGAGAAAATGCAAAACGACTGATCAATATAAGGTCCATGCCTATAAATGTCCATTTATAAATGTCCTTAAATGACATGAATACACTGTGTATTGCTGTTAACCCTTTCAAATCCTCACTATCCAGTATTATCTGGTTATTAGTTCATCAATACATCATTATGTTATGGCTGAGGTGCATCACACAGCAGCTTAATCCTTTCTAGTTTAGTTATTTGATAGTGTTTTTGTGTTTATTTCCATTTATTCTAATGTTAAATGCCATTTTTATCACATTTATTAATAAGATAAACATTTTTAATGAACAAGATCTAATAACATTGTCCATTTTAGATGCACTAACCATAGAGGTGCACTTTGCACACCCTGTTCTTCAAAGGGCAGGACCCCCCACAGAGCTGGAGGATCGTTCTCAGTGACACTGACATGGTGGTGGTGTGTTAATGTGCGTTAGAGTGGATCAGACCAAAGAGTCACCAATGAAGGACTAGAAAACCAACAGAAACTGTGCTGAGCTGCTGTCTCTGATTGTACTACAAAGTGGACAAACAAGGTAGGTGGACAGTGAGTGTGAGAGACGGCAGCACACACCACCACCACGTCAGAGTCACTGAGAATGATCCCCCTGGTCAGCAGAACAGTGAGTGTAGAGGGTGAGTGAAATCATCTCAGCGAAATCCTCCAGAACCTCTGCAGTCTGAGCTCCTCTCTGAAACCAGCCCAGGGTGTTGTCGTAGCAATTTAGCCGACTAAGTAGAAAAAGCTTGATTTTAATTAACATTATCGATCCGCTGTTGTTTGGCTCCTCCTCTCACTCCATGCACCATTTATCTTCCATTACTGATGGTAAACAGAATTGACTTTCTGAGCTGCTCGGGGCGGCCCAAAACTGAGGAACTCAGCACAGACACAGTGTTAACCTATTTCATACTTAATACCACTCAACTAAGTCTGTTAACCACATCAGGGGAACTGTTCCTAATTAAGGACCACTTTAACGTTTAACGCTCTCTCTCAAAGCATCTTACAGCGTGTGCACAGCTGGGAAACCTGCTCCACCTGTGTAAGGTGAGACAAAATAAAGCAAGCAGTCGTCTGTAATAGTATTGATTACGTGTTTCTGATAGCGTGATATCTGATCTGTTATCTTGAAACAAGTCAAATGGTCTGTCAACACCCCGAGTGCCCATAATGAAGTGGATTAAATAAACACTGAGCTTTACCCAGGTTTCCAGTCATTAGGTAGGCGTTGTGGAAATCCTTCATTCCCAGACCAACAATGTGGATGAACTCCTCAATGACCTGCATCAGCTCCACGGACCCCGGGTAGATCTGACAGTCAGAGACACAGACACAGAGAGAGTTAGTCAGGGTTTAATATCACAGCATCCTGCAGTAAAATGCAGTATTGTATCCTGCACGTTTGAAATGTCTAGAGACAGTCCTGGTGCATGTGCCCCTTTATTCATTTTTCATTTTTCTATCACTCCAACTGTTTGAAAAGTTCCCTGGAGTGTAGATCTATTATACAGAGAACCGTACAGCAGGGCTGGGAACAGAAAAGCCCTCTGAAGAGTCCCACAATAGTCTGTATTATATACAGCAAATGCAGAGCTCAGGAACATCTTTCTCAGGCTCACACTTTATAGAGATGAATAACAGAACCAAAAGAGCACATATGTAGAACTGGAGAACATATGACCTTGAGATAGAGCACATATATATATATAACTGGGGAACAATGGACCCTGGGAGAGCACATATATAGAACCAGGGAACATAGAACTCTGCAGGAGCTCATATGTAGAACTGTAGACCATAGAACCCTGGGTGAGTACATACATAGAACTGGAGAATATAAGACCCTAAGAGAGCTCATAGGTAGAACTTGAGAACATATGACCCTAGAAGAACACATGTTAAATGGGAGAACATAGAACCCTGGGAGTATTCACTGTATTGCTGACTGGACTACACACCGTGATGACTATTTTGGTGAATAAATACAGCCAGATGTTCTAAGCGGACCTCACAAAAGAAACCCCAGCAGTTACTGATGTAGAAGAACATTTGGACATCACTGTGTTAGCTTTAATACTGAAGCCTGGGCCACTCAGTGTGGATAAGTTCTCCCAGTTCAGCTCGGTTCTCAGTCGAGCTCACAAGTGCTCGTGCTTTCACATGTTCCCTGTTCTTCTTTGCACATCAAACAGGTCTTTGGAGTTGTGAAGTCTTTTGTAGGAGAGTGTGCCCTGCAGCGGGTCTCTGTGTGCTGAGACTCTCTCGGTGTCTCTTCTAGCAGACAGGCCCATATTGAAGAGTGATTGCGCAGGGCACCGTGGCCATCCTTCGGGACTGACCATCAGTGTCAGAGCTAATGCGGTAGAGGCATTCGGGCCCGGGTCAAGCAGCCCCTTCCCACCCCCGCACGAACAAATCCCTCTCGACTGCAGCCAAAGGCCTGTCACTGCACCTGTCCTCTCCTCAGTCAATACCAGGCCGGTCTGGCTAATCCAATCATCGAGCTTCAGGTGATTGGGTCCCACTATCTACGTCTGCCATCGCACTGAAATGCCTCCAAGATCTTCAGAGATACAGCGAAAAACTGGCAGCTCTGTCCACTCTGATCAACAACTTCTAGACTGAGATTTGGCTCGAGATGGTCATAGCAAATGGAAAAGCTAGATTACACAGCTGTGTTGGTTAAGGAGAGCCGTGATTATTCATATACAGTTACATTAGTTACATCACTGTTTCTTTATCAACATTTTTATATGAAGTTCTTAAACTAGAGCAGAGTTGAGCTCTATGCTCTAGAATGAGAGCACAGTTCAATGATTATGATTTCAAACTCTAGAGCATGGCTAAGCAATTTCAAGCTGCAGAACTAGATAGAGCTGAGTGTTCGTACACTCTATACCTAGAACAAAATTGAGTGATTTTTAAACTCCAGAACAAGAGCACAGTTGAGTGATTATAAGCTCTAGAACAAGAGCACAGTTGAGTGATTATAAGCTCTAGAACAAGAGCACAGTTGAGTGATTATAAGCTCTAGAACAAGAGCACAGTTGAGTGCCTATACACTCTAGAATTTGCTCAGAGTTGGTTTCAAACTCTAGAACAGGAGCACAGTTGAGCGATTTCAAGCTCTAGACTTTAAGCACAAATGAGTGAATTTAAACTAGAATTCAATCAGCTGAGTGATTTCAAACTCTGGAATGAGAACAAATTTGAGTGAATTCAAACTCTCTAGATTTAATGCACATTTACAGTTGAACAGAGTACAGTTGAGAAAGAAGTTCGAGAGTTTGAGTGGTTTTGTTAATTCAGTCTCTAGAATGTGAGCACAGCTGAGTGATTTTGAACTCTAGAATTAGATCGGCCCAGCTCTAGAACAGGACATTTTAAACTCTGGAACTTTAGTGTAGTTGCATTATTTTACACTCGAGAACTACAGCACAGTTGAGTGATTTTAGACTCTACACAGTAAATATGCCAGTGTTAAATCAACACTATTAGAGTTACATTAACACTGAGGGTGTCAAAATACAACACTCTCAGTGTTAATTTAACTCTAATAGTGTTGATTTAACACTGGCATATTTACTGTGTAGAACTTGAGTACAGCTGAGTCACTTTACATTCTAGAACTAGAGCACAGATAAGTAATTTTAAACTCTAGAACAAGAACACAACTGGGTGATTTAAACTCTAGACAAAAGCGTAATAACTCCAGAGTTAGATCAGCTGAGTGATTTCAAAATCTGGAACAAGAGAACAGATCTAGAGCAGATGCTAGTGATTTTACACCCTAGAATTTGAGCAGCTTTAAATTTAGACTCTAGAATTTGAAGACAGTTGAGTGAATTTAAGCTCTAGAATTATATCAGACAAGTGATTTAAAGCTCTAGAACTAGACTACAGCAGTTATTTTACACTCCAGAACTTGAGCACAGTGCTATACAGTTTTTGAGCAACAAGCTCAGTCAATAAATCAGTAACAGACATGTGTCCTAATGTTCCTGAACTGATATAATCACCACCTGTGACCACACCACGGGCTGCCGGATGGTCCAGCCATCTTTATATTAAGAAAAATAAAACCCCAGCAAATTAGAAAAGAAGAACAAGAACGACCCAATTCACTCGTCCAGCCAGATTCTCTGTGAACTCAGTGGCACCGAAAAGCCGCGCTGAGTGACATTGGATAATTAACGCCCACAGTGAGGAGCCGGACCACAACTGAGTCCAATATCTAATAATGCTGCTGGCATGTCCCCAGCTTGGACCAGAACTGTCACACAAACCAGGGTCAGAATATGGCGTGTGCTGGGTCCGTCCCCCTGTGGCCGGGCCGGACACTCTAGAGCGGTATTGGCTCGTCTCCCTCTCCATGGCAACAGGGCTAGCGATGTGTGCAGATGAGGAGGTATGGTCCAGTCACATTCATTAAAAAGGCAGAGAGGCAATAACACCAACACAATACACACTGTACTGTCCACAAGACTGACATCACTCCAAGCATCAGAAAACGTTCATCTGTGTACATTTAATTCATATATTTTATATTCATTACACATAAAGTGACATGTACTAAGATGTGGAATTTTTTATTTATTTCTTTATTGTGTATAATGTAGGTAAACTTAAAATAACAATATAATTAAACTGAAGAGATAAAAACAGATGTTTTAAAATATTATACAGCTGCAATGAAAATGATTCAATCCTCATTATAAATTAAGTTTATTAGCAAAATTTAGGAACTTTCAACTGCTTGCAAACAAGAATAATTTATATTACACAATACCAGTAATGTGTTTTCTCCAAATTCAACACAAAAAAGCTACTCTGACTACTATAGGTTTACTGTGAACATTAACAATTTTGTTAATACACCTAATTTACAATTATGTCTGATTTTGATTGTGACTGTATGGTGTGTTTCTTTGTATTGTTGGTGACAGGAACCAGACGTGCTAATGTATATCCATTTAATCTAAAGCACCAGTCGACCTGTGAATCTACACATCATTCCTTCTGAGCTGATGATGTACCACTACATCATGAATGCATTTAAAACAATGTAAACAATACCTCAGCTAGTGATATTTTAGCTAATTGACCTTAAATCTCATCTAAACATCTAATAGTTCTAATTTTAAGTGTTGTAAGCTTATTATAAGACTTTTTCACTTATAATACAGCATTTTTTACTTAAGTAACCTTACTATAAAATGATCTCAAAGGCAGATTTACTTTTAAATGTTAAGTTTTATTTGTTAGAAGCATCCTGAAAGCAATGCAGTACAGATCATTTTACGTTAAAACAGTCTTACAACATTCTCAAGGTGAGAAACACTAGATATTTACACTGGATTAAGACAATTTCACTTGCTACAATACCACTTTTTACAGTATATCAAATACCTTATCTTAAAACTGTTATAAAATAACTTTTTAGAGGGTTTTAGGTACTTTCTGAGGCTTTTTGATGTATTAAAAGCTTCATATTGTTTTTTATAACCACTCTGAAGACTTAACAATTTAATTATCTAGAAATGTTCTCCTTTAAATCATAATGACAAGATATCTGTGACAAGATTTGATCAGCTAGAAGAAATACTGTATGAGGCATTATAGTCGTTAATGTTCACTTGCAGCTTCCTCTGCTATTTTAGAATTATTTACAGCTTTGTGCATCAATCCTTGACACAAGGTACCAATTTCTTACTTGTAGAGTCTTACAATGTATAATTACACCTGTCATCACTATTATATAATCACAATTATTTGAGATGATTGCAATTATTTTCCACAGTTATTAGTCGCATTATCTCATGTTATGGATGTGTTTTGCTTAGATAGGCTGATGTACATTAAAGAAAGTGTATTTATCAACAGTTTTATGGAAACAAAAACGCCTTTTAACTGGATGCCAACATTATTAGCATTCATATTTAAGTGATGCTTAACTCTGTGTAACTAAGTATTTTTGATATTTCATTTCTATACAACAAAGTAAGGACAGATAGAACAATAATTAACCTGCTTTGATAGTTAAAAAGAAGGCAATTACCTCATTAATCAATGACAATTGATCAAGACAGGCTTATAATATACACTCACTGGTCAGGTACCTACCTTGTATCTACACTCATTGTTTGACCATTCTCAGCACTGTAGTGACAGTGATGTGGTGGTGGTGTGTTAGTGTGTGCTGCTCATTGATCATTTTAGCTCCACTGACCATACAGGTGCACTTTGTACAGTCTGTAGTTCATCTGTTCCTCTGTATTCTTTGTTGTTCTAATGGTCAGGACCCCCACAGAGCAGGTGGATCAATCTCCGTGACACTGATGTGGTGGTGGTGTGTTAGAGCTGCTGGAGATGTTAAACACTGTGTCTACTCACTGTCCACATCTACGTTGTTGGTCCACCTTGTAGATGTAAAGTCAGAGACAGTAGAGTCACCATATGGATGGTACTGATTGAGTGAGACTGAGGTGAGCAGCTGTGGCATGTCTGAGGCACACTAACACACCACCACCGCATCAGTGTCACTGAGAATGATGCACCAGCTCTGTGGTGGTCCTGACCATTGAAGTACACAGAGAAACAGATGAACTACTGTCTGTACAAAGTGGACCTGTATGCTCAGTGGAGCTCAAAAGGACAGTGAGTGTACTATAGTGTATACACAGTAAATCTGCCAGTGTTAAATCAACACAATTAGAGTTAAATTAACACTGGGAGTGTTACATTTTGACACCCTCAGTGTTAATTTAACTCTTACAGTGTTGATTTAACACTGACATATTTACTGTGTATGTTCCAACCTCTTGTCCTTACTGTTCTAACATCTGTACTAAATGAAGAAATCTGTCCCTGCTCGAGTCCTGCTGACAGGTATTACAGTTGTTCTATTATTAGTCACCGCTGGGTGGTTCGAACATGACGAGACGACACTTAATAACCAGGACAAGACGGTGAACTAATCAACTTTCTTTACTGCTAAGCTCTAAATTAGAGTTATCTCTCAGAGAGTCTGTCTGCACTGACAAAGCTAACGTTGACTCAATCTCTGGGGCGAGAAACAGGGACGCTAACCCTCAAGCCAGGAAAACATATCGCACTTTAGCTTCCACATATTGCCAGGTTGATCTTTTAAAGGTAATCATTTGCTGGCGGAGGGCTGAGATGTCCTTTAGCGATTAGAGCTGCACCCGGAGGTTCAGGGTCAGAGCCGGGATTGATTGGAAGCTAGGACAGTTTAGAGTTGAAAGCCGTCTGACCCAGGAGCACGACCCAGACAGGATTGTAGAAAGATTTCACTCCTGCATAAAAGCCCTGTCGCTCGTCTTTAACTGTAAATGCATCCGAGGCAAAGTTTCCATACCATGGCTGGCAAGCTGCTTATGCCTGACTGGCAGCTAACATGACTGCTGTCTGCAGTAAGTAATGTCTAAGAGGCATTAGCAGACATAAAGAGGGAGGAGAAGAAATACATTTGAGCTGATAATACACTTGGAGATCTGCTGTGATGTACACAGAGCTGTATTCAAATCCCTGCGGCTGCTTTAAGGTTGTGTGTCACACAGACAGAGAGAGAGGGAGAGGGAGAGGGAGACATGGCGTCATCCAAGGCAGAGAGAGTCTGGACTGGACATGTGCTGCCACTGCTGCTGCCACCATGTGGATCTAGTGGACACTGCAGCTGCTCACCACCAAATCAGCATGGCTGAGTGGTCAGCGTCCAGCAGGAATGTGACGCAGTGCTGCCTGGCCTCCCTGTTTGACCCCGGCTGTTACCTACAGGCGAAGTCAATCGATTCGCCTCGAGTTGCTTTTCTGCTTGCGCATGTCGTCGTGGCCTTTTGTGATCGGACTATAATGAAGCGATTCGGGCGTGGCGTGCTGAATAGTAAGGTGTGAGGAGAGGCCTGATGGAAATTGCATGTGTTCTTAAGGTGGACGATCGATGCGCCGTGATAGGAGTGACGGCGCCTTCTGCAAGGGTCAAAGCATGTACGTGTAACTGCAACATTCTCGCTCTGCAACATGCAATCAGTCATCCAAAAGAGAGAATAGCTGACAGAGTGCAGATGTGCAGATGTTTCGGCTGTTTTTTCTGTGTGAAAGACTTCATATTAAGGTCCGCGGCTGCTGACCGCGGCTTGAAACATCGCATCCTTTATGGCTGAGGAAATTTGCGCTCACCTGCTGGGCATCTTCCCATTTCTCTCGGTTCTCTTCCTCCAGCAGATTACTGATGATCTGGAAGAAGTTCTGTATGGGAGAAATAAAACCACAGTAAGTTCAAGTGCCGCTGAGTCTGGACTGGTGGCCAAAGCTGGAGGAAAATCGTTAAGAGTTTTGTTTTAATGCCATTAAATATCAACCATCATTAAGAAAGACATCAGATACAATCTGTACTGTTATTAATGATACACAAGGTCAGGAAGTTCGCATTTTGATCAATTATGTGATGTCTAGAACACTGAACAACTTCATGTATCATAGAAAAAGCTGAATGGATGTCTATATTTATACTAACATCACCTATATGATCATTATTTTACACTTTAACCCTCCGGAGTTTATCGTAGAAACAAAACTAATCATACCCCGGAAATCTTAAAGGGTCTAATTTTCCAGTAGGCTGAATCTAAATTTTTAGATATTTGTGAGAGGATCTTAAATAAGCAGAGACATGTTTTTCAGAGCGAGTCTGACAGCTGCACATTTTTTCCTACTAAATGATGCATAATGACATTATATGATAATGACATGGCAATTCCAGACATTCAAATGTTGGATTACCAGCCATGGAATGTGTGGAATATGAAGCTGAACAAAGCGTTCTCACCTGAGTGTTCACACCTCATAAATATTCAATCTATGAACCACTGAATGAGTAAAACAGAGTGACACCTCACATTAGTTAAGCTTTAGAAATAAAACCACATACAATGTCTAAAAACTGTAATGAGCAGTGTGTATCCAACACCTCTGTTTATTCAGTTCTGAGCTCAAAAGTCTTGACTAGAAATGTTTAGAGTGTTTTTTCACAATATATCAGCACATCTGAAAACAGGCTTTTGGAAAGTCTAAGTTTAGAGCAGATTTAATCAATATATAGATTTATGACACTCTTACTGTTGTGAAACTGTTGTTGATGAGTTTGTGCTGAACAAAAGCCTGTGTAACACTTTGGGAAAAAATATTTTACATGTGTGTAATTTATAAAAAGTCAGGCCATGTCAGACTACATCAGAGTGTCTGAAATACCCTCAGAGTGCAGGGGGTTAAATAACTGTATCTACACACTGAACCCAAAACACATCACATCAGATTTAAAAATGACTATAAAAGCACAAACCTGCTGAACGAGGTCAAAATGAAGCTGATATACAACTACTTACAACAAAAAGCAGCTGTGAGTCCTTTTTTGTCCACTTGAGGGCCATGTTGGCTGCTGCTGCATTATATGGCTTTCTCAGTGCTTTTAAATTAAAAAAAATAAAATCAAATTTAAAAGACTATATGTCTGTTTTTACTAGTACTGCTGCTCCTGATGCTCATATTATTTTATTATTTATTAATAAATGAAGGATGGATGGATGGACTTTCTTGAACTTCTTTATATAGTACACTATAGGTTCCTGATCCCAAACAATGGAGAACTATATACTACATAATAGAACATAATAACTAAGCCATCAGAGATTCAGTGCATGCTGTACCAACAGTGCACAATTACTCATAATCTGTTATACTATATTGAATATTAAAGATTCAGACTTAACCTTTATAAATCTGGCAGTATAAGTGCATTTTGTCCAGTCTAAACAATGTAGTCTTCAAATGTCATGATATTTGTACATACAGACTATTAGCATATATCATATATTGTTATGTTTGTACATTTAGACTTATATGGACATCTTATCAGACCCTTACATACAGACTGATCTAATTTTGTGTAGAAAATATTCAGCCTGCAATAACCAGTGTACAGACAGAGCTTAAACATCATTTAAATGCTTACATTACCAATGTTCAAATACTCATAGCTTCTTTTGAGCTTAAATCTCAAATAGTGCAGTAACTGCTGGTGCAAAATTTCTAAAAAAGTTCAGTCAATCCAGCGTGTTGAAACAAAATATCATGGTATATTCATTACATATAAAGTGAGATATTTCAGTCTTTTTTGTCTCAGGGTGGCTATGAATTCAACTTTAAAACATAAAAAGCTTGAAATATGTCATTTTATGAGTAATGAATATAAAATATCACAGTTTAGCTTTTTGAATTAAATTTTTTAACACAAATGTACTTTTTTCATATTATTGTGTCTTAAGTATATAACATCATCATCCACATGTAGACTGGTTTCTTATTACAGGCATATTTATGTTTACATTTTGGCTGTACTCTCCATCATTAGAGATCTAATTAAAGGACAGATTCAGCAAACAACAACCAGTTTAAAAACTTTAGATCTTAAAGATTAAAGATCTCAGATCTCAGGTTCTGCACTAGATATAAATGAATGTAGGATTCAGTCATTCTGACTTATCGCAAACCTCTAAAAAACAACATATTGTGATAAACCACTCCAAACCTCCCGATCTGAACCCTACCAAGAACCTGTAGAAGGTCAAGATGAAGATGGATGGTCTACAAGCCATCAAACAAAGCTGATCTGCTCAAATTTATAGCAAAAAGGCAGCAAACATTGAACATTCATTCATTATCACACCCGCTTATTCCTTATCAGGGTCGCGGTTAGTCCCGTACCCCCTCACTGGGCGCAGGGCAGGGCATTACATTAATCAACTAAGCCCAGGACAGGGCGCCAATCCATCGCTGGGTGACACACAGACACACACACACATACGGACAATTTAGATTACCCAATTCACCTGATCTCCATGTTTTTGGACTGTGGGAGGAAACCGGAGTCCCCGGAGGAGAACACGGGGAGAACATGGAAACTCCGCTCAGATGTGGATTCGAACCCAAGACCCCAGCGCTGAGAGGCAAACGTGTTAACCACTAAGCCACCGTGCCGCCCAAACATTGAACAAATCAGGTTTATTCAATTAAATATTCAATTTCTGAAGTTTGTTCTGAAAACATTGTTTTGTTATATCAATATGATCCATCTTTGTATCAGAAACATCTGAATCACTGCAACGTTTTGTTTATTTGAGTCATTCTCTGTAAAAATGCTCTAAATATGAATATTTTGATTTGGAATTTGGTAGCAATGTTGTTAATAGTTTAAAAAATAAAACTAAAATGTTTAGTCACTATTTAACTCAAACACAGAGTTATAAATAGTAAAAGCAGAGAAACTTCTCTCAATTTGTTTATGGTAGGCATGTGGGCAGCTGCTGGGCATCTCCATAAAGCTTGTCAGCAGATGGAAGCATGAAGTGCTCTAAAATCTCCTGGTAGGTGTTGACTTTGGACTAAACACAGTGGACCAACAGCAGCAGCTCAAACCATCACAGACTGCAGAAACTGCACACTGGACTTCAGACAGCTTGGACTGTGTGTGTCTCAGACTCTAGGAGCTGATTTATAATGAAATGATGACTTAGGTCCAGTTCTGGTTCTGCTTAGTCCACGTAAGACACTTCTGATGTTGTCTCTGGTTCAGGAGTGTTGATATTAGGAATGTAGCCCAAATATGCCACTTTATGTGACACATGTATGATAGTATATCGTGTATAAGTTCAGCGCAGACTGATCAGACGTGCACGGACATCAGCGTAAAGTTCCTCCTCCGGCAGGTGCTCTATGAATAGACACTTGCGTTGCACTTCATAATCAAGGATCTCTCCTGCAGTCTAAACAAATACCATCTTGGGCAATTACGGAGAGGAGCCACACCGGTGATTTGTGGTGAGATGATAGAATCTGTCAGGTGGCGTCGGAGGCAAAATGCACCTGGGAGAGCTCCCCGCTGCTTCCAATCCAGGAGCTGGTTGATCTCGCCCAAAACGCAGACATGTGTGCTGAATTCAGAGACACGGCGTGTGATTTAAGCATGCTTAGCATGGCCCGGAGGTGCAGCTGATGTGGGATGGGAGGAAAGAGGGAGTCTTCTGCTGGAGGGAGGAGAGAAGAGACTTGGCGCCTTTTTGTTTTTTCTCCTCGAATGCTTATGCTCCCTCTGGTGGTAATGCGTCCACTTAAACACTGCACTAATGCACGAGTCTGCACACAGGCACATATGCATGGCTAAGGCAGCAGCAGGAGGAGGAGGAGGAGGAGGAGGGGGAAGGGCTCAGCAATGAGTCACATCCCAGCTCCCAAACGCATACATCCTACACACACAAGCTCACTATCTCTCCAACACAATCCACCAAAAATCTATTTATGGTGGCCGAGGCCTTGGGAGCCCAGCGGTTTTCGGCGGATTGAGATGATCTCTTCACGTGGCCACACAGAGACGGAGACGGGGGGCTCTCTTATCAGGAAGGGCACGCTGCCGAAATCCCATAAGCTCTCCATGAAGGAGAGGAGGGCCGAGATTGCTATCAAATAAGTTCTTTATTTTCTTGCTCGTGATCAAACACATACTGCACCTGCACGATATGCCGCCTTTTGCACCCTCATTTTACCGCATCCTCCATCATTGCATCTTACACACTGGCCACTACATTAGGTACACATAGACTCCACTGAAGACGACTGAAGAACAGGACAGAGTATACAGAGAAACAGATGGACTACACTCTGTAAGTGCACCTGTATGCTCAGTGGAGCTAAATGGAGATACAAGTTATGTGTACCTAATAAAGTGGCCAGTGATTGTTAATTCAACTTAACATACTAACCGTAATCATTTATTGCTGTATTTACGCAGATGTTATTAAAAACATCATAGCTTCCCATTCAAGTGATCTCAAGAAGTACAAACATCTAAGAAAGAGCCATTTGGAATTCTTAATTGTTATTGTGTTGAAATTACAGACGATTAATTCCTGCTGATTATTTTGTCCTATTAGTAGCTTCTACAGTGAGAACTTTCCCTCTTCTAGACCTGACAGCGTCCTCTGCTGGCCACTCTGAGGCTGTAATGACCACTGATGGCCATACTGTAACATGAACGGTATCATAATCTGCATTAAAATATTATATCTGACCTTGTTAAGCATTTTCACAAGAAATTAGTGGCATTTATACCTTCTGATATTAAATTATAACCATGAAAATCCACAAAACAACCTGGGCTTCAACACCTCAACCGTGCCACAGGCTGATCACCTCCATGCCATGCTGCACTGATGCAGTAATTCAAGCAAAAGGAGCCCCGACCAAGTACTGAGTGTATATACAGTACATACTTTTCAGTAGAACAACATTTATGTATTAAACATCATGTGTTATTGGTCTTATATAATATTCTAATGTTTCGAGAACACTGGGTTTTCATTGGCTGTAGACCATAATCATCAACATTAAAAGAAGTAAACACTTGAAATAGACACTGTGTGTAATGAATCTGTATAATATATGAGTTTCACTTTTTGAACTGAATTACTGACAGAAATGTACTTTTCAATGATTTTCTAATTTATTGATGCAGTTATA
This sequence comes from Crenuchus spilurus, assembly GCA_036984385.1. Classification (NCBI taxonomy): domain Eukaryota; kingdom Metazoa; phylum Chordata; class Actinopteri; order Characiformes; family Crenuchidae; genus Crenuchus; species Crenuchus spilurus. The sequence continues at coordinate 493 of BRDA01012935.1, read as the reverse complement.
TTAGAACATTATTACCACCCATGGCTGGGGATGTCATGTGACAGGTTTACTGCATGTTTAAATAAGTGAGCACACCAGTCAGCTGCAGCAGATCATCATGGACAAAGGACGTGACGTGACTGAGGGCCAAAAGGGCTGATAATAGGGTACCTGTGAAACATGGTGGAGGCAGCATCTCAGAAACCACTAACTTTGTGGGATGTTCTAGAGCTGCTGTAGTGAAGGTGTACTGAGTATGGACTTCTTGTACATTGAGCCTCCCAACGGCATAACAGTGGTGCCCCACGGGTCATTGATGCCCAACTCTGGTGAGTGCTATCAATCAATAGGCCAGTTAACCTCTAGAATAGGGATGTCCTATGTCACGTTTTTTCTGTTCCCGATCCAATCCGAGTTAGTAATTTTTTTGTGTCTCCCGATACCGAGTCTCAAACCGATACTTCTATTTTCTAGATAAGAACTAGATAATACTAGTATAATAGATAGTACTAGA
>BRDA01012933.1:28673-44263 GCA_036984385.1 Crenuchus spilurus | reverse complement strand
TACAACTGGGCTAGTTGGGTGACTATTGAGTTCTAGTGTTAGCAACGTTAGCTTCACAGCTCCAACTGCCATCTTTGACAACTAACGAGAAGAGACGTTTTTTAGTGATGAGGAGTAAAAATGGAGGAATCTTAGGCAAGACCAGTCTTTCACCAGCCCTGCAACTGTGTGTCTGTAGTGGTGAGGTTGTATTCATTTTTATAGCTGTGTCCTAAACCACATCCACTAGAGTGTGTATGTGTGTGCGTGTGTGCGTGTGTGTGTGAAAAAGCAGCTCATTTGGTCTCCAAACAGAAGGTAAATGGGACTTTATTGATTAACATCAGCTCATGTGTTGCTCTTTGTTCTGTTGATTACAGGCTCTCCTGTGATCCTGAAGACCAGATGACTCTTTATGGTCAACTAAACATGAGCTCCAGTCCCACACTCAGACCTGTAATCATCACACACACACACACAGCTACATCATCCATTCATTATCGTCTGTTTTGTCCTGGTCAGGGTCGCAGTGAGTCCCCTACCCCTTCACCTGGTGCAGGGCATTACACTATCTCATCTAAACCCAGGACAGGGATCAAATCCATCACTGGGCACACACACACACGTTTTTTGAGAAAATCCATGCAGACAGGGTGAGAACATGGAAACTCCACCCAGATAGGAATTGGAAGTGATGCATCAGTGCTGGCACCAGGCATTTGGGTGCTCTTAGCACAAATACTGTCTCACCCCCATCCCCCAAAAGTGGCAAAGTCATGGGCACTTGGGGACCAATGTGTAGTGCATAATCCAGCCCTGTGCTGCATCAAAAACTTGATGTTAGTTTTTGTATAATTTAATTCAAAAAGGTAAACAGAAACATAAAGTGACATATTTAAGCCTTTTTTGTTTGTGGTGATCAGTATGACTTATAGCTCAATGATAAAAAAATTATCATTTAAATATTTCATTTTGAGTAAACATTAAAAAAATGAAGATGCACTAATATATACATTTTAGTAGTTTATAGTTTATATATATAACCTTAGTAATGTTTAGTTTAGTATTTGGTTGATTTTTGTTTTTGTCTGATTTTACTACAAAATCAGGACTGAAAATGTACACACACACACACACACCAACGTCCCCTCCTCCCCCACACAAGCACATTTCCATACTGTGGCTATAAGAGTTTGCAGATACCAGCCCACCATAGCATAGCTAGCATGTGTCTGCAATCAGCAGCAGAAAATGAATGAACGTGATTAGAATAAATACTGATACTAAAGGGAGGGAGGGAGGGAGGGAGAGAGAGAGAGAGAGAGAGGGAGGGAGGGGAGAGAGAGATTCAGATGATCTCCATGTGAGTGGTCTTCCTCTGAGGATGAAGAACACATCTTGAATCACAATTAAACAATTATTCACCACAGAAGCGCATCTGTGTGTACAGTTTACTGCTACTTGTGTGTGGGAAAGATTCTAGCAGGAAACACTGTCTTGTGTCTCATCACCACACACACAGCTCTAATCTGATGCCTTTTGAAGGACAAGTCTAGTCAAAAATCTAAATTTCAAATGACCCCCTTAACTAAAATGCAGATGGTTAACATGTGGAGTATTTCACAAAGCAGGATTTCTTCATTTAGTTGGATACAGTGTGTCCAAATGTTTGTGGACACCCCTTCTAATGAACGCATTCATCTATATTAAGTTCACACAGTTGTAAAACTACCAATAGTATAAGACTAAACATGAGACTATTGGCACCATGTCTAATGCCAGCTGTGGCAGAGGGGTATAAACCCCCCAGCATTGAGCTGTGGAGCGGTTGTCTCTGCTCCATCCAGTACATTTGGGATGAGCTGGTGGAGTTGATTATGTGGTGATAGTGGTGATCATCCAACATCATGACCTCAATAACTACTCTTGTGGCTGAATGCAATCAAATTCTCACAGCAATGCTCAAATCAAGCAGGTTTACTAGCCAGTGAATGAGAAGGCGGCCACGCCAGAGGTGGTAATAATATTCTGATAGGACTGTGTAAACAGAATTTTAGGCCAAACTATCACTTTAACCAGACAAACCTGATGACATGTAAACACACGTCTGTCCCAGAGAGACAATGACAGGATGTTCCATCTGATTCACAAACAACTATAAAGACAAAAGCATCTTCAAGAAGCCCTGAATGAAGGCATTTAGCCAAGCCAGGGATTTTAGCCGCAAATCCTTAAGCCACAAAGCAAGATGTTTCCTTTTGTCTGTGGTTATTGTCTATTAGCGCACACACACAAATACATGTGGATGACTCCGTCTCACTGCCCACTCTGTATCCGCTCTGTCATCCCACACAATCGCCCTGGGATGGCCTTTGACTCCAGTGTGTTTGTGCTCACGTCCTGTCCTGTGTGCCATTTAGGTTTGATGTGATTTTCTGCAGCCGGTTTCTGTCCACAGTTCAGTCACACACACACACACACACACACACACACACACAGTCAACGGGCATCAGGTTCAGGGCTGACACTAAGGCCCGAGAATCGCCAGTTTGAATCCTGGGTCATGCTGCTTCGCCATCAGCAGCCCTGACAGAGCCAAACTGGCTGTGCTCCCTCCCTGGCACTCCGATGGTCATACTGGCTAGCTCAGGTGTCTGTTAGCTGATGCATCAGAGCTGGGGATCCTGTACTTTCCTCCAAGCTTGTTGGCTGCCCAGCAATGAGGCATCAGCGCCAGTTCAAAAATGAGGTGGTGGCTGACTTCACATGCACAAGTAGAGGTGTGTGTTAGTCTGGATACATGTAGCATCTGGACATAAATAAAATCAGAGGAGCCCTTCCAAAAGAAGAAATTGCCCCAGGACCCCATATAAATATATTCTAATCTGAATAGGGTTTCAGTGACACTTCTGATTACTTAACATCACTCATCTGTCTTCAAGAGAACTAACCTCAAGTAAAGAGCTCTGGATTTTCATTCAGGAACAGCTCTGATAGCCTCAAACTTAATTAAAATACCTTTTAATTCATTGATTAATTAAAATACTGATTATGCTGACTCACTCCGTCTAAAGGAGCTGTTTAGACTTGAAAGATTAATGACAAGACTTCATTCAAAGGAAGTAATGAGTGATTACAAATTTAGAGAATGTTAATTAGTAATCTGTAATGGATTACTTTGAGTAATTACCCCAACACTGGTCAGCTGGTTAAATGGGGGACGGGGGTATTGCTACACGTCCTACAGGAAGAGCATCTGAACTGTGTTATTTGTCTTTGTACACTTTCATTGAAGGCAACAGAGAACTTCCCTCTGAGTGGGATATCACGGCTATAAATCAGCTATCAAACTGGAGAAGAACAGAAGAAGGAAGAGAGAGATGAGGGCGTGATGAGGAGAGCAGATCTGGGAAACTCTTTGCAGGATGTTTCCCCTAAAAATCTAATCAAGCTGTGATTATGACCTCTGCTTAGAGTCACATTAATAATAGGCTCAGGCCCACCTGCACAAGATCTGAATCATCACGAGCATCCAAAATGCAAGTCAACGTCATACAGCTTCAGCCAAACAATGTGATATACAGGATCTACTCAGTCCAGTGGCAGTACTCAGAACCCAGTTACTTCCCAGCAGGTACTGGGCCACTGCCAGCCTGAAAACATTGTGTTAATTGAGTCTGAATCACTTCTGCCCAACTTTGGTTTGAATTTAGAATCAGAAATACTTTATTGATCCCAGAGGGAAATTAAAAGTAGATACAGTTTCTCCATTAAATATAATAGAATAAGAATAAAACAGAATAGGAGAATATATTATAAAGAATAAAATAATATTTTATTCTATAATATTATTAATAATATTAATATTAATTATTATTATTATTATTATTTTATATATTATTAATTCAATAATATTATTATTAATATCAATAATAATATTTTATTATTAGATTTCATTCTGGTCCAAATTCTCGGGCAACATCCAGACCAAATGCTCAGTCCATTTTTGGCCCAGATACTATTATATTGTATATGGTCAGTATTTGACTATTTTGATAATTTTTACATTTGTAATATTAAAATAAAAACAAATTTTTGTGTTTTTTGTAGTTCAGTGTAAACCTCATACTCTGGTTAAAACTATGATACCTAATGCCAAAACATTCAGCACAAATCTATTAAAACACATCTGGACCATGTCAGCACACAAGAATCATCATTAGCCCATTTAACCATCACAGCAGAAAATAGAGTCATATTAGAATAATATAACCACCCCTGGATTGGCTGGGTGAGCATATCAGTCAGTTGTAGAAGAGTGTAAAACCATCATATGGACAAAGGACATGATGTGACTGATGTCCAAAAGGACATGATAATAGAGTAGCAGGTGAAACATGGTGGTGGCAGCATCTCAGAAACCGTTGTATACAGAGTTGTACAGAGAATGGACTTCTAATGCATCGACTGCCTCCCAACAGTATAACAGTGTTGCCCCACAGGCCAATAATGCCACTGCAGTGAGTGATACAGAGCAAGCCATGCTACACAGTTCACCAGTTAAGCTCTATAATGTTAGGGACTGAGCAAACACCCCTCACGTCTGGGCCTGCAAAGCAGATGCATGGTTAATGGTCATAACATTCTGATATGACTATGTAATTTGCGAGCCTATAGCTTTAATCAGGATCATTTTTCTCAAGAACTTTTGCCCTTTTGTAGATAACGAAGCCCTGCTGGACTCAAGGCTAAATTAACGGAAGCTTATTTTACAGCAGTTAGCATAGTAAGTGAGCATGTAGTTAAATACAGGACGCAACCATTGTTTCTTTAGCTCTATCTTAACATGTAGGTATGTAACCTGCTTGCTGAAGGCTATTAAATGAGGTTTTCTGTCGTCCAGGTTCTGCTCCCTCAGGTCTAGTTCTTCCATCTGATCCTACTTAGGCCTCTCCGCAGGGCCTTGATTAGCTCAATCAGCTGTGTTTGTGTAGGGAAAAGGCCAGAGTCTGCACCCCAACCTTCCCGGAACAAGATAACAGCTCGGGCATTCTGACCATCTCTTGATCATTACATCACAGTGATATCATCCAGCAAATGTGTCAAAGGTTTGGTTAAAAGTGGCTGGAAGCACGCCTGTACGGTCACACTGACAACATAAAAGAACTTCCTCTATCACAGGAAAGAGGACAGAGAACACTTTCACTGCATGAACTAATATGAGGGCAAAATAGCAGCATTCGCTTACATTGTTGTTATCTACATACTTTGAAGAAAATAGTTCTTTGAAAGCTTTCATTCAACAAAAACTGGCAGGACAATGTAATATTCATTAAGCCAAATGGCTGTCAGCACCACCCCCTCCATCCGGCTTCCGTCTGAATTTGAAAGTCAGAGTAGCAAAGGGACAGCTTATGATGTGAAGCCCTTCAGTCCTCATGTTTACATCACAAAGTGAGGCAGAAAGCTAACAAAGCAAAGAGATTTAATGAGATAGCCAAGTGAAATGTTCAGGTGATGTTAAACTCTCGTGATTACAGTATAACCAGTGTATTAATGTGGCTACTGTGCTGTCAGTCCTCTTCAGAGGACTCTAAAAGACCTCTGAAGGTGTTTTGTGGTATCTGACTTTGAGATGTTAGCAGTAAATCCACTGAAGTTGAGCAGGTCTGGGTCTGGTTAGTACTTGGATGGGAGACCTCCAAGTAAGAGCTTGTGTGTCTGCTGGAAGTGGTGTTGGTGGGCAAAAGGCAAAACTATTCCTTGGATTACAAAATCCCAATGCAGTGATGTACTTCTTACACACAGCCATAATACATTTTCACTCACCTCCTCTCTCAAGACTCTTCTCTAGCATACCATGCACATATTCTCTCTCCTCTCTTTTTTCCCCAACACTTCTCTCCACTCACCTCCTCTCTCAGACACTTCCTGTGCATTCCATGCAAATCATCATTAATTATCTTCCACTCATCTTTTCTCTCAGTTTTTTCCTCAGCTTTCCATTTGCTAGTTTCATTTTTTGGCACCACACTTTTCCAGTGTGAGAGTAAAAGGACAGATATAAACCAGCCACATTCTCGGAGGTCAGTAAAAGATACCTGGTCAAGAGTAGAGCTGTTGGGCCCCGAGTGGCTTAGCGGGATAACACGCCGACACGATGACCAGAGGATTGCGAGTTCGAATCCCGGTCATGCTGTTTGCCATCATCAGCTGGGGTCCGCAGAGAATTGGTCATGCTCTCTCTGAGTGGGTAGATGGGGCTCTCACTCTCCCTATCACTCACACATTGCAATGTCCGCTGACTCAGGTGTCTACTGATTGGTCCATTCAAAACTAGAGACCCTGAGCACGTTGGTTCCCCAGTGACGGTTTATTAAGCGGTAGTTTGAAAAGAGGCGGTGGCTGTATCGGACACAACATAGGAGGCATGTGCATGTCTTCACCCTTCAAGAGTCAGGGACAGTGTGAAGCAGGGGTGTCAAACTCCAGTCACTGAGGGACGGATTCCTGCACAGTTTGGTGATCTTCCTGATCAAACACACCTGATTCAGCTCAGCAGGTAATAAGCAGGTTTAATTGTAGTGCCAGAGGAGAGAAATCACCGAACTCTGGTGTAAAGTGATGAGGAGAGCCCCCTAGTGGATGGGATGGGTTAATTGGCTACTACCACATTGGGAAAGGGAGAAAATTGTCAAAAATTAAAAAAAAAAAAGTAGAGCTGTTACCCTGATGTCCTGCCCACTCCTCATCATCTCCATCTTCATAAACTGGCTCAGTCTCTCCTCACCTCTCTGTCTAATAGCTAATGTGTGCTGAGAGTTCTGGTGCGGACCGGCTGCACGTGGGCATTGCTGGTGGTTGAGAAAGTCTCTACTGTCTGTCCCAAATGCCACAAAAGCTTTGTGTGTAGAAAAGTGCTATAAAAATGGAGCTAAAGGGTAAAAGGACAGCTGATCTTTTCAATCAGTATATAAAGATTTTGATGACAGATGTGATGACAGCAGTGATACGCTTGTTTAGATGTATAATCACTATCTGAAACAGAACATTGAGTGTACAGTTCAGTTAGTTAAGATACTACGTCAGCCTCCAAGCTATCAAGAATCTATTTGTACACCAGAAATCATTCATTTCATCTGTTTAATCACCATAGAAACAAACAAAAATAAACAAAACGTAAACAAAGCTCGTCTTTCTACACAGCTCACAAAACAGACGACAGTATTATTCAGTTTGGTTGCAGCTGCTCAATTTGGCCAAAGTGTTTGACACGTCACAACAACCCAACCCTTCATACACACCTGGCCATACCTGCAGGCTGAGCTGCAAAGAAACGTAATTAATCCTGACATTCACTTCACCTCTCTCTTTAAAAACCCCACAGCAGCCCTCATTTTCTCCATCCTTTCTTCTTCCTGTTTCTCTTCAGTCATTCCTTCTCATTATCTACTGTTATTATTCGTTTATCATGAACTTCAGAGCAAAATGTTCCAAAACGTTCCAAATACAAGTAAGTACCCACAGTCTCTCTACACTTACATATAAAAGACTGAGCAGGTTAATTAAGTGGGAAACTACACACCACCACCACGTCAGTGTCACTACAGTGGTCAAGATGATCCACTATACAAATAATAGCTGCTCTGTGGAGGTCCTGACTATTGAAGAACAGGGTGAACAAAGTCTACAGAGAAACAGATGGACTACAGTCTGTAACTGAAGAATTAAACACACCTGTATGGTTAGTGGAGCTTAAATGAGTGGAGATACAAGGTATGCGTACCTAATGAAATGGCCAGTGAGTGTGTATGACACATGCAAATATCTGCAATGGTGCATGAATATTATGACACCTTGATGTAGTGGCATCTTTCATCCGCACTAAAACTTTCAGGCATTTAAACTACAAACCTACAGACAAAATCTAAAGTGACATAGTGGTCATTTTGCCCTTATTAATTTAGTGGGGCCACCAAATAATATTTCAAGGTCACAAGTTAGTTTCTTGTGGTCATAAAATGAATATACTGAGGTTAAAAATATTTTTTTTCTGGAGATCCATTTTGTGCCCAAAATATACAAACTTTGTCTTTGAAATTCACAACAAATGTAACCTATGGGCTCCAAATATTAATTTGTAGCCACAAGAAACTTAACTTGTGGGCTCCAAATATTAATGTGTGGACTAGAATAATTTATGGCTGTTATATGTTAATGCTTAGCTTCAATATATTCATTTTTGACCACAAGGCACTAATTGTACTTTGAATATTATTTTGTGGCCTCAAAATGACATGTCACCTCAAAAATGCTGTACACATCTCATACCAGCCAAGACACTTTGATGATAATAAAGCAGAATGTTGTTGATAAATCAATAATACAAAGGCCTTAACATACAGCTGAAAGCAGGTCAAGCAAAAGGTGCAATTTCAGAAGAGAGTAATTTTGATGGCCATTGTATGTACACCTCTTTTCTGAAAGTGGAGCAAAAGATGTCTAGACAGCATTTTGTTCATTTTTTAAGAAACGGCTGTTAAAGCACCCCAGGGTGTTCCTGTTTGTTACTGTTCAGGTCAGGTTAACCTCTCAAATAAGTAGTCTGACCGTGCACAGTGACAACAATAGCACATCTCTCATCTGCAGGGCCTGCAGCATAGAGCTGTGTTTTTTAAAGGACCCCCATGCCAACAAGAAAAAAAAACCCTCTGGGCGAGCTGCCAGACTGAACATATTAAAAGACATAATACTGCTACTTCTGCTAATAAAAACAGCATTAATCTGGAAGGTTTGGGAATATACTGACCAGACTGCTGGGAATACCACAGTATTCACTGACTGATTGGTTGTACTGGCTGTTTGCACTAAAAGGACAGACGACGTCTGCATGGAGGAAAATATACTGCAAGTGTGGAATGTAGAGACAATGTAAATGTTTAAATGTCAGTGCAATCACAAGAGAAGCAGCTGATACAGTCTTGTGCAAAACTTAGTGCACCCTTGGTTAGCCTAACTGCATTGCTGATGTTCTAAGTGAAAAGTTTATTCACTTTCTGCAGAGAAACTTCATTTAAATGCATTTGAGCAGTAGTCCACATCAATGTGGTCACAATATACACTCGGTGGCCACTTCATTAGGTACATGTATTTTAGATCTACACTCATTATCCATTTTAGCTCCACTGAGCATACAGATGCACTTCATAGTTCTACAATTACAGACTGTAGTCCATCTGTTTCTCTGTATACTTTATGTTTTATAGGGCCTTTCACAGACCCAAGGATGCTTGTGGATGTTTATAGCCTCCTTTCAACTTTTCTTCAATGATCAGCACCACCACAGACAGGTGGATCATTCTCAGCACTGCAGTGACTCTGATGTGGTGGTGGTGTGTTAGTATTAATTCATCATATTTAATATCAACGGCATATTGTTCTTGTCTTGTATCGTCACTCTAAAGCAAAACATGAACTCTATAAACTATATTCTTCTAGGTTTGTATGTCGATAAGCCTTATAGACTACTGCTCAAAAAAGATGACGACACTGTCTTACCTCAGCCTTCTACCATAGAAGACGGAGTACCTGGAGGAGCAGCATTTGTGGATTTTATCAGTCTCCAAATGACCACAACAAAGCTTTCTTCTGGAATAAAAGTGTGTGTTCAATGTAATGGGTCACTCTAAACTTCTGAGTGTGAATCAATGATGTTGATCATTTACTGTCAAAACAACCAAATTAGCTACAAAACACCGAGAGCCAGGATGCAAAATAGCTGCTGTTGATGGCAATCTTCCTCACATAGGGTACCGGATAAGACTTGATGTTGTTTCACTGTTTTGTTTTAAATAATCTAAAGCATCTGAATCATCTCCGTGTATGAAATGTGCTTTATAATTAACGTTGCCCTGCATTTGAGTGCATAAATTAACAAAAAAAGAAGATCGTCATTGTGACGATAACGTGAATATTAGTGGCAAAATGTACCTGATGAAGCAAGATGTGCCTTTCAAGAGACGCAGCACACTGAAACATGAAGCAAACTGGCTTTCCTTTATTAGAGGCGTGAAAAACAGTCATTTGTGTTAAGCTCCTTTTTCCCTGCAGGCAGTTCCTCCCCAGTAATCTGTGGACACACACATCTCTGAAATCTGAAACTCAAGAGCAAGCAAAGAGCTCTGTAGTTGTCCGCTCTGCGAATAAAACTGCGGTTAACCTGCTGACCCTTGTTCTTTTATCCCCTCTCCGCAATCTCCTGAGTTAAGACGGTTAAGGTGAATTAGGCTACAAAGCATAGAAAAGCTTAGAAATGCTGCCCAACGTCAAGGGCTTCGTTGTTGTCAATAAAAACACGCAATTTTGTTACATGTTTATTAAGGCGCATCTACTTCTCTATGATTGTACAAATTCTGCAGAATAACAGTTTCAATTTAAGGCAGGTTAAGTTAAACATTAAAGCAGTTCTGACCCTTTCGTATGCATATTTTGGAAGCTGTAATATAAAAGCACGTTATTAGTATTAGCTCAGTTCAGATTCTTATAAAAAAAAGTGCCCAAAAGTTCTCAGAAAGAAAAACACTAGTGTCAAAAACTGTCAGCTAGAAAATTAATGTAACAGCTCCCATTAACTGAATGACCACAACGGTGGTCCTCATAATAATCCAAAATTAAGCTGTGGATGTTAACTGAATGTAAAAAAAAAACTTTTTAAGTTTATAAACAGTCAGGAAGGATATTTGAGCTTAAACGGGTATAGGATACACTGAGTGGTAGTAAAGAAATTTCCCTTATGAAGGCTGTAGTGAGTAGTAACAGCGGAGGCACTTCAGCATTGAACATTTTTGGATACAGTCTACCCCCTAGTGGCTGAAGGGTGAACATCATCCATGAGATTCTCAGGTTTTCACAATGACAAGAATACTTTTTCATGTTTTTCAGTCCCATAAAAACATCAGTGTGCTTACAGAAAATCCACAGACAAGAAACACTCGATAGAAATCAATGGGCATGTGCTTCAATTTTAGCTGATATGAAGTTAAAATCGTCATTTGAAGGCATGCATCAGCTTTTGAAGGTAAAAGTATTAAAGTGCAATAGAAAAAGTGAGTCTTTTTGAGCTCTCTGTGCCTTCAGTTCCATTAACAGATATGCAGAATTGTATTTCACTACATTTTGTACTTCTCGCTCTTTCAGATCAACTTGTACGAGTTAGTTACGGTTGAGTTAGGTGCAAGCTTTTGGCCGTATTGTTGCACTGCTACCAGAATCATAATGGTAGCATGAGACAAAGGTCAACAAAAATATGGTAAAACTTGAAACATAGATGTATACCAGTTTTAAACACTGAAGTAAGCAATTATATTTGAACTTTACCCGTTTTGTGTGATCTGCCCATTCAGATTAACTCACTTGCATCTCATTTTGACAGTATTGTTGCACCTTTGTTAGGACAGTAACCAGACAGCTTAGACATGTATGTGAAGCTGGCAACTGCAGACACCTCATGGTTTGTAAGAGTGACTCAGTCTTTAGTGTTTGCTAAGGACAAGTCTTTTATTTTATGATGATAACCTCGAGGTGGCCAAAGTTGCCAGTTTGACATACTTCTCTAAGCCACGTTTTTGACAGATGTGTACATGAACATCACGAGGTAATCTGTATTAACAACATGTAAAGCTAGCTAGCTAGCTAGCTAGCTAGCTATAGACACATCAAGGTTGTTAAGGTATTACTCCACCATAAAAGACTTGTTCCTTACAACTTTACATCCGACAATGGAAGTGAAAGCACAACGTCCCCAAAATTCCTCAACTCACTTTGTATTCACACTAATCATTTTATAGTCAAAGGCTGGTATTACTGTTCACAAATATAATACATTCTGGTTCAAATATAACTCCATACACTGACGTTATAAATGTGTCTGAGTGAATGTTTCGTGTTCTCTTCAACAGGAAAATTACTGTTATCTCCCATATTCTGCAGACGCAGATATAAAATGAAGGACTATTGCTTTAACATAGATGTAAACTCAACAGTATAAACGATTTGCTGGTAACCGAACTTGGATTATGAAAGCAGGAATTCTGCATTAGTGGTTCATGCTGTGCAGTCATTAGGAAGGACAGTTATACAATTCTATTTGAGTACAAATCTACAAATGTGCATAGGAATGACCTCATTTTCAAAGCAGCAAATAAAAAAAGTAACAGTAAGCAGTCAAAACCAGCAAGAGACTCAAACACAGCTTCTTCTAGCTGTGTGAATGGGAGTCACCTTTGTACTGCATCAGGTTGCAAACTTCCCATCAGTTTTAGAGTATCAAAAGTCAAAGTTCCAGGAGATTTATCTGACATTTTATCTTAGATCTGTGGTCTTCTATGGCAAGCCTGAGAGAAATTTAACTACATGACATACAATGTATGTATATGAATGGTCAGAGATGAATGTTACTGCAGAAGCCTTCAAAGTGATGCGTAAACACCCCATCCTTGCATCTTTCTGAAAGCTTTCCTTTTCCCAAATTGTGAATTAATGGGAATTTTTCACATGATATACATTTGCTTGTAACAGCTGAAGCCCTGCTCCCAAAGTTTAAACATCTACTGTCTTGAATGAAATTAGTTTGCTTCGTCTGTGCTGCTTTTCAGTCTTTCTCCCCACCTGCCATATTAAAGGCATTATGTGTAGCCTGTGCTGCTACTCCACACCACCAGGGGGTGACAGAGCTACAAGTAGGTATCCTCTGAACTGTTGACGCTTTCAGTGGAGTTGTGTACAGTGTTGTTTTCATGAGTAGCACTAGAGTCTTCATGGGCTTGCATGTTGTGTGTAAGTGGAGTGCTTGAGTCTGTAGTGGGAGGCGGATCCAAAATGAGGGGTGAATTTTCCACAACTTTTTGAACTGGGACTGGAAGAGGTGCTGCGACTGGGGCTGAAGTTTGAACAGTTGGGTAGTCCTGCAGGTGCAAACGCCAGTTTTGTGGCTTCTCTGGAGGAGGAGGAGGAGGAGGAGGAGTTTGAGATGGTGGCAGCTTACTTAGAGAGGAGCTCAGTTGTGGAGGAAGGTGCACAGGTTTAGGAAAAGTCTTAGGAGGCTCAGAGAGAGACACATTTAGTGCAGATTCTGAAGAATTTTTCTTAACTGAGGCATTTGGAGACTGCTCTGCTGGAGGAAGTGCCTCTTTAATATGCTCCTGCTGGTTAGTGAGTGAAGGCTCCTGCAATACTGGAGGCCTTTCTTTTGAAGTAGAATTTGGAGGTGGCTTGTTAGGTGGCAGCGCTGATACTGTTGGCTGGCCAGACTGGTTGTTATCAGCTGGCTGCTGGGCAGGTGTGCGGTCATTGGGCAGGGCATATGGGTTCGGTATATCTGGAAAGGGTGCTGGGTTTTTCCTAAGCGTTCCACGCTTTTTACTGCGATTCAATGCAGGGTTAAGCTCAGGGACTGATGGGTAATGTACAATGATGGTAGGCTTCTGACGTAGGTCCTGCCTTGTGTGAGGCTCAGCATCCATGATGGACCGAGCACCATGCATCCTGGGAGCAGCTTTGTAGCTGAGCTCGCCATGCTTTTTCTTCCAACGCTTCAGCTGTGTGCGGTGCTCCCGCTCCACATCTCGTGCCGAGATGGGCAACTCCATCACCTGCATCATAGAAAAGTCACATTGAAAGTGATACTTTGGTGAAAAAACAAAACAAAATTATAATAAATTAACTTTTCTCCTTTAGCTCGAATGTAGTTGATCATCTAAGTCAGGTTTGCTCCTTGTGTTTGTACTGGAGCTACATGGCAATTGAAGTGTACAGCCCAGTTTGAGTTATTAAGTAAATCAAAATAAACCTCTATATATTATTTACAATACTAAGATAATTACGTACTTTTGTCCATGTCTTGGTTGATTAATTACTTTGAATAATGGAGAAACTGTTCACAATTATTATTTTTTAAACAATCAGCACTGATCACCACCATTAATATATACAGTGGAACCTCTGTTATCGTTTGCTCTGGTTACCATACAATTACGTTATCGTCGACTGTCTGTCTGTCTGTCGACATATGACTCGCTGTTCATTTCGCGATAACAAAGCATCCACCCATGTGTTCAAAGTTCATGCTGGCTTCGCTTTTTGTTGATAATGTTCAAAACAAACTAAAACATGTCACACTAAATTGAAACCTCATAAAACGAATATGAAAACAAGCAGCAGTCGAGAACCACGAGAATGGATGTACAAAAACACACCGGAACAACAGCTGGACCACACCGGCACACTCTAAAACGGAGCGTAAACCCGTAAGAGTGATGTAAAATTTTTATTTATCCTTTTCATTGATCTTTTGAATTTATTTCTCATTGTTTCTGTATGTAAAACTATTATTCTATATAAAATGTATTTTTTGGGAATATTTTGGAGTGTCTGGAGCAGATTAATTGGATTTACAGTATTTTTAATGGAAAATATTGCTTCAAATTATTTGCTCATTTGGTTATAAACACTTTAGAACAGATTAATGACCATTAATGATCATTATAGTACAGAGAGCACAGTTATAATTACCTACATCCTCCTAAATATTTACAGTAATTCATTTTAATAAGAATGCTGTGTGTGTGTGTGTGTGTGTGTGTGTGTGTGTGTGTGTGTGTGTGTGTGTGTGTGTGTGCTACCTGTTGTACAAGGAAAGCCTCCTGCATGTATCTTGGTTCCAAAGCTCTGAGTAGCTCCATTGTCTCATATTGACCAGGGCAGGCTTTCAGCTTCTCCCGAGTTCCCAGCATACACTTCAGCAGCACTAACCCCACACGAAATATTATCTTCACACCTGAGAGGAAAAAATGTGTCGAAAACTGAAAACATCATCATTAAAAGTACATAAAACCAGACAAGAATACAAAGTGCCAGAAAGTATAGGAAAGACCAAAAGAATAATAATAAAGGAAAAGAATGAAAACAAAATGTACACTGGCCACCATAGTCCATTTCATTTGGTTCACTTATGTGTGTGCATTTTGTAATAATAATAATAATAATTTGAACTTATATAGTGCCTTTCTCAAACCCAAGGATGCTCACAGAGCAAGGACAAATAATATTAAAAAAAGTTAAAGAACAGACCAACAATAGTAGTTCTATGGTCAGAAATGGATGAAGGTTCATTAATACAGTCTTTGCAGCAACAGACAAGCTGCCTTATCTAACTTTACATCAGGTTACACAGAGAGAGGAAAGGACTAGAACTTGTAGAAACTGCAGATGTACAAAATGAACCTATACACTCCTAATCAAAATCTTAAGACCTGTTAAAAAATTGGAAGAATTGTTTTGAAAAAAAAAAAAGAAATTTGCAAGATGTTAAGAAGGTTCTACAGTGAGAAAAATATGTATTTGAATACCCTGCGAATTTGCAAGTTGTCCCACTTAGAAATCATGGAGGGGTCTGAAATTTTCATCTTGGGACTGGGGCTTCACGTAAGATATCACCTCGTGGTGTATCAGTGATCCTATGAAAGGTGAGGAATCAACCCAGAACTACATGGGAGGAGCTGGTCAATGACCTGAAGAGAGCTGGCACCACTGTTTCCAAGGTTACTGTGGCTAAT
>BRDA01012933.1:14678-28573 GCA_036984385.1 Crenuchus spilurus | reverse complement strand
CACCTAAGATGAACATTTCAGACCCCTCCATGATTTCTAAGTGGGAGAACTTGCAAATTCGCAGGGTGTTCAAATACTTATTTTCCACACTGTAAGTAGAGCTTCGCGATGCTAAAAGAAGAAATCATTGCAAGAGACAAAAAGTTAAGCAGCCAATTTTTGAAAACTGCATTTTCACTCAAACATGATTTTTTTCAGCTGATCAAAAGTTTAAGACCATATCCTTTAAAAGCCAAAATCTGCACAAAAACTTGGATTTCATGTCATTTTCTGTCAAATATTTACACTCTCAAGACCTCGTGATGGCAAAAGTGAAAAAGCTCACTGACTGAACGTGGTAGGATTGTTGAGATACATAAGCAAGGCCTCTCACAATGTGCCAAAGACAGTCATTTTGAGTTTTTTAAATGATCCTGAGGGTTATGGAACAAAAATGAAGTCGTAGGCCCAAAAAAATTTCACCAGCCCTGAGCCGCAGGATCCAATTGGCTGTCCGTCAAGACACGGGATGATCCTCTACCCAAATTAAGGCCATTACTGGTGCTGACTGCAGCTCAATAACCATCAGACGGCATCTGCGAGGGAAAGGCTTCAGAAACAAAAAATGTCTTCAAAGGCCACGTCTTCTTCAATGCCACAAAATTGCCCGCTTGGACTTTGTAAGGAAGCACCAAACATGGGACATTGAAAGGTGGAAGAAAGTTATATTCTCTGATAAGAAAAACATTTTAACTTGATGGTCCTGATATTTTTGTCTCTTGCGCAGATTTCTTCTTTTAGCATCGTGAAGCTCTACTTAGAACCTTCTTAATATCCAATAGTGCAAAATGCAAATTCTTGCAATTTTTAAACTGGTCTTAAGATTTTGATCAGGAGTGTATGCCAAGTTGGCCAGATAAACTGGACAATGTGCATATAATTCATACATGCACCTAATAAGTAATCAGGGAAGGTAGGTAGGTAGGTAGGTTGGAAGGTAGGTAGGTTGGAAGGTCGGTTGGAAGGTAGGTAGGAAGGTTGGAAGGTAGGTTGGAAGGTAGGTTGGAAGGTAGGTTGGAAGGTAGGTTGGAAGGTAGGTTGGAAGGTAGGTTGGAAGGTAGGAAGGACGGAAGGTAGGAAGGACGGAAGGTAGGAAGGACGGAAGGTAGGAAGGTAGGAAGGACGGCAGGATGGAAGGATGGATGGATGCTTTATTGATCCCCGAGGGGAAATTCAAGAGCTACTAGAAGGGCAGCCGATTGCTACGGCGCCGGAAGTCAAGAGAGAAATGAGGAAAAAGTGAGAAAATAGTTCTAAAAAATGGATAGAAACAGTGGCAGACAGTAAAGAGGATATGTTCTACATATGCTACCTCTGTCACACAAACACAAAACTTCTCACTTTCCATTTCGGTGCTCATGCAACAGTTTATACATCCTAAAAATCTGAAACTGTGCAGTGACATTTTTCCCCCATATGCCACATGGGCATGTGTCAAAATATAGTGAAATAAACCATGCAAACAAGTCAAAAATGAAAAAGAAATCCAAATAAAGGCAACAAGAAATTTGAGGCAACAAGAGTCTGAGAGGGTAAACAAATGTACCATGTTCTATTATTCATTATTTTTAAGTAGATGAGTAACTGATTTTAATATTGTTATTGTTCAGACAGGGACAAAGACATGCATGTATGTGTGCATTTTCTCACCATCACACAGGAACATGTCCCACACTCTGAGCACGGAGGCCCAAGGTAGAGTTCTGGAGAAAGCACACATAAACCACTCCGTCATGTACAGGATGGGTTCAATCTTGTGCTTGTCCAAGTGTCGATAAGCCACAGGACACACGCGCTTCAGTAACGCGTTTAAGATCTCCCCATCCAGCTGAATGGCCTCCTACACACACACAGATACATATGTGACATGTGCCAAATCTGTGTCAGTATGTTCACTTTGGAACACATACAGTTTGGAGCTCGTTTTCAGAGTATTTGTATCTCCTGAAACAAACTCAAGACAGAGATTATGTGTATTAATACATATTATACCATATCCTAAAGCATCTTCAAAAATGAGAATATGAACATTTTGAAAAATTGTGGGATTTAAAATTGCCTGTAAAATGTATACTTGTATAAATCCACAAATAGAAAAATTTAAATACATAACAAACATTTTTCTAAGTGGATAAATGTAAATGGTATTATATGTTATATTCATTACATGTAAAACTACATATTTCAAGCCATGTTGATACTGTTTGAATATTAATTTACTCAATGTCCAAATGAAATATTCTAATAATCTGAGATTATGAATTTCTGATTTTCAAGAGCTATAAGTCACACTGATCAACATAAAAAAGGCTTGACTTTTGTCACTTTACATGTAATATACATAAATATACATGACAGTTTACCTTTTTGAATTAAATTATGAACACAAATGAACATTTTTGTAATGGACTAGTATATAGTATCATACATAATAATAGTACACATCACCTCTGCCTCCTTTTTAAGTGTTGTATGTTATGTTTGTAAGGTTTGGTTCAGGAGATACGTATACTCTGAAAATGAGTATAAATGTAAAACATAACATATCTTTAAGAATGAAATTATGCAGGACAGTGAACATTTTGAGGACATTTTTATGTGGCACTGTACAGCATTACCGTATTTTCCAGACTATAAGTCGTGGTTTTTTTCATAGTTTGGCCGGGGGTGCGACTTATACTCTGGAGCGACTTATGTGTGAAATTATTACCATAATACATTATTACCGGTATATCATTTTACATGTTATTTTCACACTAAACCGCAAGAGGGCGCTCTAGGCCCGTGTTGCAACTGAGGATGAGTCTGATGTAAGCGACGTAGAAGAAGAAGTGCCGCATCTTCTACCTCCGGAGTTAGCGGAGTTGTTTAAAAGTGACACAGAGGATGAAGATTTCATTGGATTTTAGTTATTTGGAGTTACACGGATGGTTTAGTAAACTTTTATTATATATGCTCTGGTTTTCTGAGTAAATCTTAATATGTTATGTTAACATACCAGGCACGTTCTCAGTTGTGTCAGAACCGTAAGCATACTGTTCAATTATTCAGCCTGTTGTTGCCTCTATTCTATTTTTATTATAATTACTTTTCAAAATGACATGTCTGTGCTTGGTGTTAGACTTTATGAAATAAATTTCCTCCAAAAATGCGACTTATACTCCAGTGCAACTTATATATGTTTTTTTTTCTTCTTTATTATGCATTTTATGGCTGGTGCGACTTATACTTCGGAGCGACTTATAGTCCGGAAAATACAGTAAATACTTATGTGCAAATATATTAATTAACCCACTCAAGAATGTGTTTTTCACAGCACTGTTACCACCATGACAGTTGAGAGACATCAAAAGAGAAAGCTGATATTTCTGTATCAACTGAAATAAACACACATGGATAATAAACTATTCAAGCACCAGAAAGTGACTGTAAATTAAACATTACATGAAATATATTTAAAATCTTATTCTGATTCTTAGATACTGTCATTTCGCTGTAATCGTTGTAGAAACCAAATTCACCATAAACTATATACCTGAATAGTGTATGATGATGTATGATATTGTAACTGGCTGCCTATGAGGTGTTTTTGTGATGGCTCCAATTCAGAAAATGTTCAGGTTCCCAAAGTGTTATGCTTTTATGCAAAAGTGAGTATCATTTTCACACACGACCTGGACTAGATGGAGACCAACACAAGATGGCGCTGTTGAATAAATGTGTAAAGTATAGAAGGGTGGTGTCTGACTCTTAGCTCTGATATATAATTTTCTACAGATCCTATGATTTAGGTCATTTCCAAAGCTATGGGTAAAATAAACATCAATTCAGCCACAGTCCTGCTACTTTCTACCTGCTGAGACTGCTAAACTTTCAGAACTGAGAGAGCTCAGCTGGACAGCACAGAAACCTTGTGTGTTTTTTTGACTGAATATAACAAACCTAAGGTATGTGTAAAATGAAAAGAATGTGAAAAATGACCAGCATGAACTGTTTACACATTAGCCAGAGAATGTGTTAGTTCACTTGTAGCCAGGAAGCACAAGACAAGCCTATGTTTCTTGAAAGCTCACCGTAACTAGACTGAACACATTCAGCAGATACTATTCACTCTGGACTGTAATACAACCCTAGTCAATGAAAATAACTCTCTCAGGCTAAATTCATATTCTGATGATTTCAAATAGAGCATGTACGGCATATCTTGTTTCCTACATTCCTGTGAATGGAGAAACAGAAAAAGAGAAATAGTATAGAAAACACATCTTGTATCTCACTGGCCGCTTCATTAGATACGCATACCTTGTATCTCCACTCATTGTCCATTTAAGCTTCATTGAGCATACAGGTGCACTTAGTTCTACAATTACAGGCTGTAGTCCATCTGTTTCTCTGTATACTGTCACCATGTTCCTCAAGTCAGAACCCCCACAGGACCACCAAAGAGCAGACCATTCATTCTCAGTGACACTGATGTGGTGGTGGTGTGTTAGTGTGTGAGCTGTTGGAGCTGTTAATACACTGTGTTCACTCGGTTAGACACAGCTACCCTGTTGGTCCACCTTGTAGATGTAAAGTCAGAGACAGCAACTCATCTGCTGCTGCACAGTTTGTGTTGGTCCTCTCATCCTTCATTGGCAACACTGTTGGTTGGTTGGTACACTATTTTCACAACAGCTGTGACACTGAGGTTCTAGCACACACTAACACCACCACCACCACGTCAGTGTCACTGCAGTGCTGAGAATGATCCACCCAAATAACTTCTCTCTGTGGGGATCCTGAATACTGAAGAACAAGTGAACAAAGTCTACAGAGAAACAGATGGACTACAGTCTGTAATAGTAGAACTACAAAGTCCACCTGTATGGTCAGTGGAGCTAAAATGAGACAATGAGTGGAGATACAAAGTATGTGTACCTAATGAAGTGGCCAATGGTTTAATTAAAATCTTAACCAGAGAAAATATAATTTGATAGGGCTGCCATTGTTTCTCCTGCTGTTTTTAATTAAAGCTGCTCTTAAGAATTCTTGGCTGATTAAAGCATGTTACGCAAGTTTGGGGAATTATTTCAGTGGCTCTGTTCCAGAGAGTACACCTCATGCTCTTATCAGATTGGCTTTAAAGTATGACTTTATCACAGATCTTGCCAATGTTGCTATTGGCAGAATAAGGATAGAATTCAGTGACAGTACAATGTTACTGAAAAGCTTCAACTCAACCTTTCAGGATGAGAATGTAGAGAATGTATTCAACAAATTATTTTGGACCATTTCTCTTGATGTTATAATGAAAAGGTGAGCTGCTGTTTTCAAAATAAAAAGTATTTGGGTAATCTGATAGCATGAATATTGAAGGAAGTGTTATGACTGGACTTGTGGAGGGAGTCAGAAGACGTGCAAGACCAAGAATAACCTGGATGGATAACATCAAGACGTGGACTGGATTATCAGGTGCTAGCCTGCTACAAGCAACCAGAGACAGATGGCATTGGAGAGAAGTGACTCGTCTGTGCGGCCTACCATCGCAAAGCGATGACAGCGTGTGACATGACATGATAGCATGAATATAAATAGTTCATTATCAAATGTATTCTGAAACAGCAAACACTGCGTGATGTATTTCTTCCTGCGGGGCAGCTGAAGTAATACTTTTAGCATGATCATCTACTTTTAGAGGCTCGTCTTAAATTAGGTCATTCATTTTTTATTATTGGCCATTACTCAAGATTTCAGTACCAACCTTGACACTTTTAGCCGTCTTGGATTAGAGTCAGTTGATAAGGTCTCTGGGGTTTACATCTGACAAACTGCTGTCTATCTAAAATTACACTCATTTATGTATCAGACTTACCAGGCCTGCACTGTAGTAACCAGGGAGGTATCTCTCACAAATTTGAACAAGGCCCCAAAATGCATCCTACAGACACAGAAACATGAAAAGAAATTATGTTCAAATGAGGGTGTTTACTTAAACATAAAATGAACGAAGGGAAGCAGGCAAGGTTGCAAAACCATTAATATGGAGTCAAAAAGGGGATTCAACACCGCAGAAAAATGAACTGCCACCAATCTTTGCATGTAAATTGACACTGTATCACAGGGTGGCATGGTGGCTTGATTGTTAGTATGCTCATGCTGAGGTATTGGGTTCGAGTCCCCACCTGGGTGGAGTTTCCATGCTGGGGTTTCCTGTGGAGTCTAGAGTTTCCTCCCACAATCCAAAAACTTAAAAGTCAGTTGAACTGGGTACTCTAAATGGTCCTGGTGTGAATGTGTGTGTCTGTGTCTAGTGATGGAATGGCACCCTGTCATGGCTACAGTTATGATGTAGTAGTGCAATGCCCTGCCTGCACTCAATTAAGGGTAGGGAGATTCACCACACCCCTGACAAGAATTTAGCATTTAAGATGGATGGATGGATACGGTATTACATTACATAATATCACTATGCACAAGTGAAATTATATTTTCTTACACCACTAGTCTTGCCCAATGACTCCTACTGGGATAGTACTTGCCCAGGCTAGGTACCGAACCTCAGTTTGCCACATGAGATGAGGCTTTGTTACCCAATGCTCCACACAAACCGGTCTATGGAAATTTTAAACTGTATTGCAGATGCAGCCCTCACTGTCTTCCAAGATTATTGTTTCAATATTTTTGTCTCTCATTTACTGTCTTTCATTGAAACCTGCCACAATGATCAAATCTAGGCTTCTGGACACATCCTAGTAAGAGTAAAGTAGGCAGGGGGGGGGGGGATTATGTTATACACGTACCCATGTTAAAAAAACTAGGCACTATTGTGTTTTAATCTAAACAAACCTTAATCTCCCAGCTAAAAATATTATTTTTAATGTACCATTTTAATTATAATGTTATATTATTATTATAATAAAGAAAATACCAAATACAACATTATTTACAATAAGTTAATTTGTCCCTGAAGGCATATGCACCGTTTCACCTCCAAATACAGGTGTATTAAGGCTGCATGGATGTATTGGTGTGCATTTCTGCTTTTAAAAAAATAATTTTTTTTGGCTGTTTGAGTGAATAAATAAAGTATTTCATTGGCTGACACACTGTATTCAGGGTTCCCACATTTTTAGGACAACAAAATTCCCTGATTTTTCCCTGATGATTTTTCAGAATTCCAGGATTACTATTTCAACCTATTTTGACACATCTCCAATTACCATGCGTTAATACAGAAATAAGGGCAAATATACTAGAAACAGAAAGAAATCTATTGTACTAGAGAAGAGTTCCAGACTTGGAGAAACAGCTCTGGAGGCAAGGGGTGCTACTCCCATTTAGCTTTTTATTTACTAGTAGTGTTTAGAGTTAGAGGTTGTAAGTCAGATACCACCAGTCAACTACCAGTCAGCCTACAGAATGACAGAGATGGATAACAGGGATCTCTATACTAAAAAGCCACCATAGCTAATCATCCAGTAAAGAACATGTGGACATGAAACAACAGACTGACGACATTCTCTCTTGGGCTTACAAAATTCCCTGACTTTTCCCTGATTTGAGGCATTTTTCCTCAAATTCAATGGCTTTTCCCCGACTGGAAAAAGTGAAACTCAATTGACTGACCTCAGCAGGCATGTGCATGAGCAGCACTGCAGCAATAGGAGCCTGAGCCTGACAGTAACCTTCATCTGGCCTGTACAGGGTGTAGGCCTTCAGTACCCGCAACAAGTCTTGCTGCCTGCACACACACAGACACACACACAGACACACACACACACACACAATTACATTTATAATTAAAGTATTATGTTCCTGTATCCAAGAAAAAAAGCAGTATCAGGCTTTTAACATATTGTACAAATTCAAAGTGCATCATATTTGTTTTTTACTCAAATAATGGTGAATAACTTTCATACTAATGAAGATCTGTGAATAAAATGTGGATTAAATAAACTTCAGTCTGTGTGAAAAAGACTGATGTTACAACACGTACCAAAAATGTCTCCTGATCATTTGACGTGGTCTGCACTGAGACATGCCTTTTTTGGCAGCTTTCATCTTCTGTTGTGTCTTTTAAATGGAGTATGTTATTCAGTGCATTCACACCATGAACACGTCCTCCTGTACTGTGCACTGATCCATTGACATGGCTCACTTCACAATTCTCAGGGTGAAATAGCTAGTGCTGTGTCCATGAGGATTTTAATGTCTTGCTGCCGCAGCAGGTGACCAATTGAGAGGGCTGGACAGTGGCCAGCCTGCACTCAGACTTTTTTTTAATTATTATTACAGGTAAGCATGTATAAGCATGTATAACACATTGGTTATGTGCTAACTCAAGATTACAAGTCAACATTTTCAATGTAACTGAGCATGTTTCTGTAAACCAATGTGTTATTACTTCATCAGTCATTGTAAGAACCTTTATATATTTATGAACACAAACACAAACCGACTCACCCATGTCCTTCCCGTGACACAAACATCTCATGGAAAGGAAACTGTCGGTGTAAATCTCTCTGAATTATATCTATCCATTTGGGGTCTCCTTCCATGCTGTCCAGCTCCTTCAAACAACAACAATAAAGAAATGCTGTGTTGAATGTGACATTTTCAGTAGAGGTTTAGTTAAGTACATTACAATTGTAATAAACATACAAATTCATCGAATTAAATGTAATTAAAGGTTAATGTGTGTGCTTGTATATCAGACCTTAAACTTGCTGTCATTTCTTTCTTTCTTCACTTTTCCTCCTGACAGGTAAAGCCACGCTCTGCCTCTCAGTGATGGGGGGATTCCTTTCTGACATCGCAGCCTCACCTGTGTACCAGAGGAAATCTATGTAATACCTGAAATCTCACTTTAAAAGTTTCAACACATGATCAGACAGTTTTTCAAACCTGGCATTTTAATGTACTATAAATTTTTCATCAAACTACTTTTCAACTATTTTAATTTATATCATATGTTATTGTAGAATATACAACAATACATGCAAATATTATATATTTATACTAATTTAAATGTACTAAAATTGTCATCATAAACTACAGTTTAATCATTTAAATCACATTCATTACATTCTGATATTTAACAAAATGTTATGGTGCAATGTACAATGAATTATAAATGTGACAAATGTGTGAATTTTATATGTTGCAGTCAATATTTCAAGTCTGGAAGACTGAAACATTCCAGAGTTTTGAGATCTACTGAGATGGGAGACATTCTGGATATGAAGCTTATTTTCATGTTCTTGATGACAGCGTTCTAATAAACCACAGTTTTTTTTTTTTGTTTGTGTTTATTTTTTATATATATATTTTATTATTATTTATTTGAAAACCTGTTAATATGTTTCAACACATTAATATGGTGGAATGATTTTAGACATTTACTGGAAACTAAATTTTTTAAATCATTTTTGAAAGTGTTTCATTCTGAACAGTAGAGTATTGTAGACAAGTACAATTTCAGTGTTGGTTCAATAGATCCAAACAATCAAATAACCAGACTTACATTGTACAGGACTCATATTAAAACCAGGTTTGAATAGGTTCAGTTCACACACATTATAATGCAAATTAGCAGTAGCAGCATAAAAAACTGTTGCGTTTGTTTTCATACACACACAAAATATAATTGCAGGAACGATTAATTGTTAAAAGCAAAACAAAGAATTACCACAAAACATTTCTAGTGTTTTCATTTCAAGCATCTTTTAAAGATATGAAACAACTGCACAGAAGTGTTACAATAATTAAAGGTGATTTCTTCACTTGATAAAGTCAGCACTGCAATTTTTCCAGCTTAATAAATGTGTCAGTTTTTTTAAACCTCCTTTCCAGCATCACTGAAAGACATTTAAGTTGTGTATGGAGATCAGTAAACTTGAATTTCACAATATTATGTTTTGTGATAATGTATTGATTCTGAAACAG
Organism: Crenuchus spilurus; assembly: GCA_036984385.1. Taxonomy (NCBI): domain Eukaryota; kingdom Metazoa; phylum Chordata; class Actinopteri; order Characiformes; family Crenuchidae; genus Crenuchus; species Crenuchus spilurus. The sequence continues at coordinate 18,607 of BRDA01012933.1, read as the reverse complement.
CACAGATTTTTAGTGAATAATTTACATGAACATATTGGTGGTTCATTCTATATTGTGTTTCAAACCCTGAGCACTAGTATGTATGTATGTATAAATAAGTAGTTAAAAGATGCAATGCTTTCCTAAAATTATACTTAGAAAATCACAATATATCACCTTACTTAGCGTTGCAATATATCACAATATTTTCAGTCATAATTCCTGGACCACATACAGCTGTATCTCAATAATTTAGAATATCATCGAAAAATGAATTTATTTCAGTAATTCAATTCAAAAAGTGAAAGTCATATATTATTTCTTTTAATGTTGATGACTATGTCCTACAGCCAATGAAACACTGAAAGTCACACTCTAATCAACAGAGAACATATGCAAAGGTTTCCCAACACTTTAAATGGTCCCTCAGTCTGGTTAACTAGGCTATACAATCATGGGGAAGACTGCTGACTTAATAGTTGTCCAGAAGGTAGTCAGTAAAACCCTTCACAAGGAGGTAAGTCATAAAAGATCATTGCTAAAGAAGCTGGCTGTTCACAGAGTGCTGCATCCAAGCACATAAATGGAAAGTTGAGTGGAAGGAAAAAGTGTGGCACAAAATATTGCACAAGCAACAGGGAAAACCAGCTTTGAAAGGATTGTCAAGTAAAGGTGAATTGGTCTTATATAATTAATGTTTTGTGATACTGACTTTTGGGTTTTCATTGGCTGTAGGCCATAATCATCAGCATTAAAAGAAACACACACTTGAAATAGACCACTCTGTGTGTAATCAATCAATCAATCAATCAATCAACACACACTAAATATAGTTAATATTAACTGCAAATACAAAGGTTTTACTCAATATTTCTCTCTGCCATTTTAATCAAATTAAACAGTTCAAATTATTCTCTTTGTAATAAAACATGCAGTTCAAGATATGCTCAGAAAAAAAACATTTGATGCAATTTATCACAATAGAGATCTTCATATTACCACACTTAACTGATGCACATGCTATAAGAAACATCACATGGCTAATGCAACTTAATTTTATAAAATGCAGCAATGGAGCAACTTTTTTCAGATCCACAATCCAGCTGATTTCAGATATTAAATCAATAAAAGCACACAAACATATAACCATGCAAACACATAATCCAGTCATGACAGTTAAAACTCAACCACCGATAACTGAGTTCAGAACACTTGGGTTCTCTTTACCTGAGGTCTCTTCACCCCCAGATGAAGCTTTAGAGAGCTTAAGAGAAGAAACAGTAAGCATTTGCAACATAGGCACACTAAAAGTGTATTAAGACAGTTCACAGAGATGCCGTTCTTGTCCAGACAAAACAGCTCAAATAATGTGTCATACATGCATTAAAGTTTAGAGGTTTCTGCATATTAGAACTGCAGAAAAATCAGCTTTAGAAATTGAATATAAGAGGAAGGAGAAACATGAAGAAACAGAAGGAAAAAAAGGAACAGATAGAGTGCCAAATTCAGAAGAATTAAGTTATATTTCTTTCATCGTGCTGCTTAGCACAAAATATAAAATGAGATAAAAGATTAAGACTGAAGTGCTCTGTGACTTTATTTATGCCCAGATCTGCCATGTTTGTGTTTTTCCTGTCGCTCTCTGAGAAAAACAGTGGTTAACTCTACGCTCATCTGATCATTTTGTTCCTGTCTGGATGCAAATTTCTGTGAGATGCTCATCTGAAATGTAGTGAAGTGTTCATCTAAGATCTAATGTCAAATGCTGTTAACCTAATAGAACTGTGAATAACTGTTTACATTCAAACTGATAACGTATTACAATAGACATCTTAATGATAATAACTGTATAAGTGAAAGAATAATATGTGTACAAGGGATCATGCTGCACAGACAACCAGGTTTTTTTTTTTTATTCAATCCCCAAAAAAGTCCTCTTTGTTGTCATTTCAATATAGGAGTTTCATTACTGACTTTACAGATGACCCCACCCCACCCCACCCCCGATAAAATAATCAAATCCCAAAAGGACTTAAGACATTCTGTGCTTTAGTCTCTGAGTAGAAAACACATGTTTGAATAATTTGATTGTATCTTAACAATTTGAACATATTAGTATAAGCCAGTCAGGTAATTTATCGAGTAAAGGGCATTGCAAGCAGCTAACAGCTAGTTCAGGAGCAGTGAGATCATCTGGCTCAGCTCAAGAGTCAAATGTAGTAATACTCTGACCTATGACTGATGCATGTGCATGTACAGCATTTAAATTATTCATCTAAATTATACTAAACCTAATAGTTTATGTTTGGTATAAAAACAATATTGTGAAACGTCAAATGCAATCACATTCACATGCACACACGCATATACACACAGTTAAGGTTATCCTTAGCATACTTCAGTTTGGCTAGAAGGTCTTTTCTGCAGAAGTTTTTCTTAGTCTGAAACATCACAATTAAATTAATTGTGCAGGGCTGTAGTGATTTTTTTTAGTCAATTCCTCATTTGTCTTGGCACTAATAATTTCACAAATGTCTTGGTAGTCTTGACAGCTCTCACTAGTTTTCTTTCCAGAGTATTTGAAATTTTGTGCTTCCTACCTCTGACAGACTTGTTCTGTATTGTATGGCTCTCTCTTTGAATCTCTTGATAATACTTCTCACTCCAGTTCTTGACAACTGAAAATGCTGTGATGACTTTGAATATCCTCCTGCTTTGTAAGCGTCAATTATAATTTTTCTCAATTTTAAACTGATTTCTTTTGTCTTTGGCATCTTGTTTTCTCAAGTGACAGCTCAAATGCTTACTAAAGCTTTTACTGTATGTAAATCACTACAAATTTAAAGTACACCATTGCAGTGTTTTGTGCTATGGTTCAATAAAAAGTCAGTTCTTAAGGAGGCTAATATTGACCTGTGTGAATTTTGTTTCTTTTGAAACAGTTCTGTTACAGTATGCAAATAAAAATAATTTACGCTTTCTAAACAAAACTAGTATGTTTAGAAAAAATGTGTTGAAAAATCCTTGCTCTGTTATAAAAGGACTTTTTGAAAAATCTTAAATTTCATAGCAGGGCTAACAATTGTGACCTTAACTGTATATATAGACACAATGTTTTATTTACCCCTTCTATCTTTCAATTTGATCATATGGTCCTTGTCATTTGCACTGCAACACAACGAGTGCCTGTAGACAAGCAGTGGAAAATCAAATGTCCTTTTATACTCTCAGATGGGAGCCGGCATCCATTGTTTACATAAAGGTTTGCAACAGACCCTGATGTAATACTGCTAACAAGACTATTTTCTCCTATATACAGAGAAACAATACATAAATCCAATTTCACTGCATACTGTCTAAGAGAAACCAACCAGTCACCCAACAGATGTACATAGGTGTATAATTCAGAAACTGAGTAACATTGACATTTTCATTTCAGCGAATATTAGTGAAAGGTTCAACGTTAACTTTTTTTTTTTTTACCATCAGGCAATCAACTGGAAATTCCAATGTCTGAAACCAAATCTACTGTCCTGGGCAGACCTTTGTATTATTAAGTGTTATTCAAGTGTAAACCAATACATTTAGATATTTATTCTTTAAATGAGTGTACATGCTCTCAATATACTTTCATACCATGCAGCATCAGCCAGAATGTTGGTGAAGCTGGACGACTGAAGCTCTTTCAGAAGAGATTCCCATAAAACATTCTAGATCTGCATGGTAGTAATGACTGAAACATTTTCAAATAAAACTGCTCAAAATCCTAGAAACAAGTTCAAATCAAATCATCAAATCTATTTAAAAAGCGCTTTTTACAACTGATGTCAAACAGCAGCAGCTTTACAGGGTTAGTAATAACTAGGGATGCACCGATACCAGCATCGGGTATCTGTCCGATACCACGTGCGTGTACTTGTACTCGTATTCATAAAAGTGCTCCGATACTA
>BRDA01012933.1:0-14578 GCA_036984385.1 Crenuchus spilurus | reverse complement strand
ATTGGTACTTGGTATCGGCAAGTACTTAAATGTAAGTACTTGTACTCGTACTCGGTTTTAAAAAATGTGGTATCGGTGCATCCCTAGTAATAACAAACACCAAATCATTAATCCCTAATCCTTAGTTTATTCTTAATAAACAAAGTATAAGTTATGTTGTATTCTTTATTTTATTATAAATACATTCATGTCAAAGCTATCAATAATCTTAACTTTAGCATGCGCATGTACAAGATACAGTACAAGATTTGATGGTGTATCATGTGGATTGTCACTGAAAGGTCTTTGTCTTTTAATTGTGATATACTGTTGTGATTTCAATAGCTTGAAATCGGCTTCAGTGTTTATCTGTCAAATGGACATGTTCAAAGGTCCACTTTTAGCTGCGCTGTTAGGATATTCTCTGCAAACATCTTGGGTACAAAGAGGTCAAAATTGACTCATGAGGGAATGAAGCTGTGGACTTGCTCACTTTGAATTCATGCTTTGCTGACATTTTCCACGTGCCGCACTCTGACAGATAATATCATTGGTTTGTTTAGACTGGACATGCAGACGGATTAGATCATTTTGAATGACGAGGGAAAGTGAGTTGAGTTTGGTCTCAGTTATGCTGTTCTGTTAACATACTCTCCTGGACACCAACATAAACTTGCCCACTCAAAAGTGATTTTTTGTGCTGCGGTCTTGACATTTAACTTTCCTCAGACATTCGTGCAATGATTAATATTGATCACTGCAGTGTTCTCCATTGTGAAAGCAGATGCAATTTTGCAATCCTCAAACATCATTATTTCACACAAGTGATGCAGTTGATGTGGACAGTGCTCTGGTATTCACACTACAAAAGTGATCAAATGCTTCTCGGACTTCTTCAGTGGCGGTTTGAGTGATTGGATTATACAATGTGTCCTCGATTCACACTTGTACTTTGTGCTGGACACTTATGACCGGACGCATGTTAATGCCAGGGCCAAAAACCTGTGTCAACTTCTACCAGCTATGACTTCTGCTTTCAGATGACAATTCAATGGTGAAATAATCGGACATTATTTCAGTTACATTAAAATAAATAGAATAAGCACAAACATAATTAATATTACATTTATTGTAATAAAAAATTAATTTGGAGAATGGGGGAAGTACAGAAAATCAAATGTCAGTAATCCCAACCTGCTCAACCTAAAAGTGCACAGTCTTTATTTTTTTAATTAATATACATAACATCAGCCATGAGGATATTTTTTAAATACTATATAAAATACCAATTTCACATACTGTCCTGCCCTCACAGTGCACAATGAGCACATGCAAATCTTCTGAAGACAGCTTTAAGTCAAACTGTACAATATGCATATATACACACATGCTAATGAACTTGGTCAGACTGTAAATTTCTGGCACTTTGTTGGGCAAGTGCTTTACATAAATATTATTTAGTATCTATCAATGAATAGTGCTGTGAATGAAAGGATGACTTTTTAATGTAAACGTGAAAGACTGAAAAATAAACGTGTCTTACCTTTTTAAATCTCTTTGTGATCCATTTGTCCCAGTCATTCAGCATCTCCAACCATTTCACCTCTCTATGCCGCAGTACTTCTGGAGGCACATCCTGAGCACTGATGGACAGATGGGTGGATGGACAGATTGACACACAAATAAAGAGAGAGGGAGAGACTGTACTATCAGAGAGAACAATGACATCTAAAATACACATATAACTCATGTCTACAACCAAATTATAACTGCAAAATGCAAAGAAAAATTAAAAATATTAGACTTTGAGTTTCATTTATTTGATTAAGGGTCCTTTCACACCTGAAAATCAGGACCATGGTAAGAACCAAGGTTCATTTGTTTGTTACTTTATATATATTTGGTTAGGTTTGTGTTCACACTGCATTTTTGCAAGCGCACCAAAAGGCTTTTAGTGCGACACACCTACGTGCAGTGCGTCTTCCTACACTTGACACTGATCAGTTTGTAGAAGGATGTGCGTCTGAAGCTTAATACACTTTTATATTCTACTGCTGCAGTTTCTTTAGTTCAGGTTGCTCCGTCACATCCTTTCTCTCTCATCCTCTCAGAAAATAAGCTGCACGTTTCAGGTTTTTTTGAGTTTGTCAAGCTGACTTTTCACATGTTCATGACCAAAATTACGTTAAACATTTCGTCTCGTCCTCACTCCATGTGCTACCATCACTCATTTCTGCTGCTGTTCTGCTTAATTTACTTCTGTTATTGTTGTTAAATGTTGTTAACGCCTGCATCAACTTCCTCTATTTGGTCTGAATCTTCTAGAAAAATGTTTTCACATTGCACATGAACCAGACCATGGTTCCAGTAGGTCCAGACCGAACCGAGACCACCTCTTTTGGTCGGACCAAATTTTGCTCCATTGGTCCGGACCGTGGTTCGTGGCTCATTTCACACCCTAAGATTATTTGGCAAATGCAATTTTCTCATATTTTACCAAGCTTTGCATAATGTGACTGAAGGAACTAGCAGTGCATCTGAAAAAATTGGAGTATTGTAGAAAAAGTTAATTTGTGCTCATAATTTACTTTAAAATAGTAAACCATCATGTTTTATATTCAATACACAAAGTGTCATATTTTGAGCCTCTTTTGATTATCATGAGCTACAAACCATACTGATCAACAGTAAACCAAAAAAAGGTTCAAAATGTCACATTAATGTAATGAATACAACATATATGACAGTTAATGACAGTTGTTGAATGAACAACAATGAACTTTTGTGGGAAAACAATGTGGCATTGTGGAAAATATTTCTTTAGCTCAAAAATACTTAACTGTATAATATCGTCCAGTCTTTCTTTAATGAATATTGTCTAATGACAAATATGATCCAATAGAATGACTACTTTCAGACTGAAGTATCAAAATGTCCCTACTGAACAGCAATTACACATTTTAACAATCCTGTGAAACCGTAAACACTTCCTGCGGTGGATAGCAGTAACATATCCAACAGATATATGTTCAATGGCAACAACCTGCCTACTTGCTTTCATTGTGAAATAATGTCTGTGCACACATATGATACATGGTTTAGCCACAGACCACTACAATTTTGCAACAATTATGTGGAATGACCTTATTATAATAATATAAATGCATATAAAGTATGTTCATTTGAAAGGAAAAAAATAAAGGATAAATAAAGGGCTGGTGAGACACAATATAAGTGTTTTTAGTGTTATTATCTAAATTCCCAACCCCACTGTGGACTTCAATCCTTTCATGCATTGAATTATGAAAAAAATATCGGATTGTTTAAATAATTATTCCACACTTTCTGTAAATCCTATAAACTTCATTTCACTTCTCAAATATCACTGTTTGTCTGCTATATGATATATTTAACTGAAAGTGCTGATCCGAACAACCAATGATATACACTGCTCAAAAAAATAAAGGGAACACTTAAACAACACAATGTAACTCCAAGTCAACCACACTTCTGTGAAACCAACCTGTCTAGTTAGGGATCAACACTGATTGTGAAATCAATTTCACTTGCTGTTGTGCAAATGGAATAGACAACATGTAGAAATGAGAGGCAATTAGCAAGACAACCCAGGTAGCAAGCTCAGGTAGTGCAGCTCATCCAGGATGGCACATCAATGCGAGCTGTGGCAAGGTTTGTTGTGTCTGTCAGCACAGTGTCCTGAGCATGGAGCAGATACCAGGAGACAGGCCAGTACACCAGGAGACATAGAGGGGGCCATAGGAGGGCAACAACCCAGCAGAAGGACCACTACCTCCTCCTTTGTGCAAGGAAGAACAGTAGAAGCAGAGCCAGAGCCCTGCAAAATGACCTCCAGCAGGCCACTAATATCCATGTTTCTGCGCAAACCGTCAGAAACGGACTCCATGAGGCTGGTATGAGATTTTGAGTATGATTCCAAATCCAGACCTCCAAGGGGTAATAATTTTGATTTACATTGTTCATTTTTATGTTATTTTGTTCTTAACGCATTCCACTATGTAATAAATAAAGATTTTCAACTGGAATATTTCATTCATTGAGATCTAGAAAAATCATGAAAATTAACAGGGGTGCCAAAACTTTTTCTTACCACTGTATATACCTTGAAAAACAGCACACAACAACCTAACACTGCAATTTACCTTTAAGCTATACTCGTCATTTCTTTGGAATAAATGTTTCTCTCCCATTTTCATCAAATGGCCTTTAATCTCCACATAGATTTGCCTCTAGAGTGACATTTGTGTACTCGTTTTAACTTGCTCTGAGCAGAACACATGCTGGTCCACGTGGGAGTACAGACTAATCCCATTTACATTCACAATCAGTATCCTGTTATTGTGGCCATGACAGAGTGGAAAGAAAACGAGCAGCACTGACTGACTACGCCAACATCAATGTAAATACTGAGAATGCAGTAAACAGCCATGCAGCATGTAATCTAGCAAATTATTGACCTGCTTCCTCATGGCCCAGCAGCAGATGTTCTGCAGGATACTGCTTTTGAGTTTTAATAATATTTTTAGGGATATATTTGATAGGAAATGAGAATTATATCCACGATGTAGTGGATATGAATGGCCACAAAACAGTGATGCTCTATTGCCAAACAGTTTCATTTTACCCTTTTAACAATAACTATAAAAGCCATTAGAAATGTAATAAATAAGTGTCTTTCGGGGAATCTCCTTTCTGCCTGGTCATTTAAAACAATAAAATAGAACAAAATAGTCCAAAAGTAGTCATGTCATGTAACTTAGGGAACTAAAAGCAAACTAACTGTTCTTCTGAACATTAATTTTCAAGAGTGAAGAACAAACTGAAGAAGCACCTTCAATTCAAACAATAATAATGACTAACTTACACAGAAATGATACAGACCTTTCTACACTCTAAGAACAGTGTATGAAATATTTACACTCTAGCCTGTGGGTATGATCCTGTAATTATGGGATGGACGATGACCTGGTAGATATTTTTATTTAGAGTTCTCCTCCCACAGTCATCAGACTAAAGCTATTCATCTGTTTAAAGACACAAACTCCACCCAAAACTACAGTCAGCTCAAAGTTCAACAAAGAGAGACCAGAAAGTCAGAGGAACTGCTTCACTGAGTGAATAAAAAAACTAAATGTTTTAAAAGTTGTAGCTTGATTTAACTTTGCATAACTTGAAGTTCAGTGAAACAACTGAAGAATTACAATACAACATATAGCTTGTAAACATTCAGTGCAACCACATGAATGCTCATTTAGAACATGAACATTTCTGATGATCTGAATTTAACAAAAGATTGAAAATATTCAGTGTGAAAATATTCTTCCAATTTTTTCAGACTTCTACACATCACTACAGAATGAAAACCACATGAAAATGCAATTATTTATGTAAATGTCAATTTATATTTAAATCAGGGTTTCCTGTAGTATATACTCTATACTTGCCATTCTCTGGTATATTATTAAAAAAATATACGTCACAAAATATAAACATTTTTGCAATTACACTTTTTTTTTTTTATCCCAAAACCGTATAAATGATACCTACACATATTTGATCACATACTCAGATTTTAAATTAATGTGTGGATATGGTGGGTTATCATGGCCTGAACATTTATTTATATTGGCCAACATTTATCAAGAATCTCAGAGTGATCTAGAACCAGGTCTCATGTGTCTCGAGTCAGTGTTGCACAAAAAATAAAAGCTGATCCCTGAAGACGTTTGATAAATATAGGTAAATGTTTGGACGCTTAAAAAAGCACAGCACATATTTACCTCACATAAACAGAACAGATTATTGCTAATAAAACATTGTAACTCACAATCTAGCCAAACTGTACATAAACAGACAGAGTGTGCACAGTTCAGAGAGCAGGACATCAGTACCATCTCTGAAATAAGGAGACTCATTGTAGTCATATTGCAGTGGGTAAGAACAATCTCAAATAGGGCTCATATGTTTAGGTATAATTCATTAAAATGTCTCAAAACCACATCACCGGCATGATTCTGCCATTTCTCTGACATTTACATTTGCCAACTTTGAATGTGTGTCATTAAATGAGCACAAATAAGACTCCAAAGATGAGCAGAACTACAATACTAACAGAACGTTGCTAAAATAGTGTGGCCAAAAAGGATCAAGACACATACAGCTTGTATAATCTCAGAAGAAAAGCACTGACCAATGGAATAATCCCAATGTCAACAAACCAATGGCCAAGCATTAACTGGATGGGTTTAAAGAACCTCAGCACTGGGCTGTAAAGTGGAACTGTATTCTCTGTAGTGATGGCGCTCCATTCAAACTTTGGGATGAGTTGAAGTGACCAAAACTAATAATTCAACATCAGTACCTGACCTCAATAAAATTCTCATGGCTGAAAACAATCAAATCATCAGAGCAAAGTTTCAGCATCTAATGTAAAGTCTTCCCAAAAGCATAGACTATTACTGCAGGAAAGCAGAACAAACTCTTTAGTAAAATCTTTGATAAAGAAATGCTGGACCAGAAGATGGACACAAGCTTGGCATTCAGAGAACAAAGGCACACGATACAGAGATATTACAAGACTTTTAGTACAAGCGTGAATCAAAAAAGGGCTGAACTTCAGTCTTATTAAAACTTCTGTTAGCTGCAAAGTCTTATCAACACTGTGTACTAGGTCACTGCCTCCACAGTGAATGCTGTGCAGTAGATCAGTTCATTTATGCCTGCTATGCAACAAAAAAAAATGGCCACCCCACTTACGAATGTATGAAATAAGAGCAGCATGCAGCAATTGTTTTTTTCGTGTGTGTGTGTGTGGTCTAAAGGCGAGTCTGGTACCGATATTCATATCAAAGACTATGTGCACATTGTGGAGAAAGCGTAAAACTAAATTTTGTACTAATACTCTAAGGAAGGTGAAAGTTTCTTGCGTTGACTTGTGGTGAGACAGATTTATCACCATGAGCCTGAGTGTAAACGGCAGAGTATGGAATGGAAACATCCTAAATTGTCCACCAATGAAATGCTCAAAAGTCAACCATCAGCTGGAAAATTGATGCTTATAGTTTTCTGAGATTCTCCAGGGTCAGTAGTGGAACATCATCAGGAAAAGTTCAACAATCAACAATGAAATGCTCACTGAAGAGCTGAAGCCTAAAATTCAAACAAAATGCAAAGGACTGATATCCAAGGGTGTTGCACTTCTGAATGACAATACACATCCTCACACCACTGCCTGTACTGTTAACACTCTCCCAAAACTAGGTTTTGAGGTGTTAAAGCTGATCTCATCAGACCATCACCTGTATGGTCCCCTGAAAGCCATGAGAGGATAAAGATTCACCTTTGATGAAGGTGAAGATAGTGGTACATTCGTGGCTCACAGCTCAGCCAAAAACATGTTTAAATGAGGGAATACCAAAGCTTGTTCATAGATGGACAAAGTGTATGGAAAAGCAGGAGATTATGTGGATTATGTAATTGACTTTTCTGAAAACTGATTAAAGTCAATTCTACAGCCAGAACGCAGATCGTTTATAAACCAGATCACTGTTTCCAACATGTTTTAGTGCTGAAATGCAGCTAATTGGGGCTAAGGTTTATGGATTCACTCATGCACCCACTAAAACCATAGTTTCAGTCTGACTTCCCGTTTTTAAAAACACACCAGAAATTTTCTACATTTCCTCTTTTAATAACGAGCAATGTTAAAGAAAAACAAACCCAACCAGTTTGGTTAACAAAACTGATTAGTAACTGATAAGCTCCTGAAAACCAGGATGGAGCACCATAACAAGGTTCAAGAAAAGTCATATGCCATAACATTAAAACACCAATTTAACTCATTTGCATTAAATACAGCGCTTAGTTCAGATCAAAACAGCTTCCTCTTTAATGAAAACACATAATTCAGGTGAAATTCAATACAAGAGCAGCACTTCCCTTTTATGAAGCCTGACCAAGTTTACAAACAAGGCCACTTTCCTACTCTTTTAACAATGTGTACTTGGAGCAAAAAAAAGACATTTAAAAAAAGAATAAACCTCAAAATGAATGTTTAGAAAGATGGAGAAAGTGTTGTGAATGGAAGTCTCAATAGGGCAGGGCTGGCATGACCTCAGGGCAGCAAAGCCCATAAAGCACAGGAAACAGGAAGCCTAACGTCCACTCAGCAGAGCAACAGTCATTTATTCCAAACGCCAGCAGCAAATTCAGGCCTCACATCTCATCTGTGTCAAATCTACTAGCCTAGTACAATCTTCAGATAATGCACAGGGTGAGTAATTTGAAGAACGTCCCATTTGCTTTTTTTTCCTCAAATGAGTAAGTAACACTAAGATATGGTGATAAAATTTGGATTAAATAAACCTCAGTCTCTGTGACTGACATTACAACATGTTGCAAAAATGGCCATTGCCCACATCCAAGCACAACTGAACCAGACACTCCATGTTGTGAAAGGTCATCCGTCAATGAAGGTTATGTACCAATAAACCCATTGTTTCAGAAATTTGTGCTGTGTCTTCTTAATGGAATTTGTTATTCAGCACGTTCACACCATGGACACTTCCTCCTGTACTGTGCACTGATCAGTTATGCATGGATTGCTCAAAAGGTGAAATAACCAATGGCCCATGCTGTGTCCACAAGGATAACAGAGGGTTTTAAGGTCTCACTGCAGTGGCAGGTCATTGATGATGATGGCTGGATGGGCGCCAGCCTCCAGTCTGACAGATGCGGATATTAATCATCAGACATTAACAACCATCTACCTGCACAGTAATCATGCATGTCAGTCTTTTTCAGACACACTGAGGTTTATTTAATCTACACTTCAAAACCATATCCTTCATTAGTATTAAAATTATTTGCGGTTGTTTGGGTAAACAAGCAACCGTATACCATATATAATACCATGCCGTTTGAAGATGTATAACATATGAAACGTTTGTTTAAGACGCAATGAATTAATTCAATGATTGCAAAAACAAAGCTTGGACATATTTAACTTAAATCATTATATTATTAAAAAGACAAAAGGTTCCTTTCTCAATAATCATTTGTTAAGATGTAATGCCTTCCAGTTATTTAATTAAGTCACCATGCATTACCACACATGGGAAAATAATATATTCATCAATAATAGGCAATAATGCCATAATGCTTCTGTATATATACAGTAAATTAGTATTAGAAATTGTATTATGTTAAGGGTACAGTGTCGTAAGGACCAGAGTCGGTAGGCTATAATGCAAAAAAATCCATGAAAAAAGTGACACATAGGGGTGCTTTCACACCTGAAAGTCCGGATCATAGTAAGAACCAAGGTTCGTGTTCTTATTACTTTGTATACATTTGGTTCGGTTAGGTTTGTTTACACACTGCATTTTTACGAGCGAACCAAAGACTTTTATTATGACACACCCAAGTGCTGTCGTCATCACTTACGTGGTGTGTCTTCCTATACTCAACACCGATTGGTTTGTAGAAGGACGTGTGTCTACCACGGCTCATTTTTGCTGCTGTTCTTATTTTTATATTCTGTTGCTGACAAATGTTAACGTCTGTGTCAACTTCCTGTTCAGTCCAAAAGTTCAAACCTTCTAGAAAAGTGTTTTCACACTGCACGCGAACCAGAGCATGGTTCAGTAGGTCCAGACCGAGACCACCTCTTTTGGTCAGACCAAATTTCGCTCCTTTTGTCCAGACCGTGGTTCATGGCCCCTTTTACACCTGCTGTTTTGGTGCGGACCACACTGAAAAGTCAGAAAGTTCAGACGAAACAATGTAGGTGTGAAAGCACCCATAGTCTACAAATAAGCTATGTATAGTTTTTAAGCAAACTCATAGTAGATGTAATTGTGACATGTAATTGTTAAGAAAATAAACTGAACTTCCATTTATAGGATATAGGAAGGAAACCTACATGAGATCAGACTAGCATGACGGAAAAATTACAATACGGTACCATTAAGGATGACATATGCCATGATGACTCAATCAGTGTACATGCCTCACTAAAATGCAGCTGACATTTTTGTCACACTAATTGAGTAAATGTCCAAAATAACCAATGGCATTGCTTTCAGGCAGTTTGAACTGGGGTGAGTTAGCAAGCTCTGAAAAAAAAACTAATGCTAATGTTAGTTATGTTTCCCTGAGAGGAACTATTTGGATGTCTTTTATACAAAATATAAATCATAGACCATCACAGAATGTGTCAGCTCCCACGCCTCCCATACAAACACTTACTTAGTCCAACAAAATGTTGCAAAAGATAAACGCATACAGTCATGGCCGAAAGTGTTGGCACCCCTGAATTTTTTCCAGAAAATTAAGTATTTCTCTTAGAAAATTATTGCAATTACACATTTTGTTATACACATGTTTACTTCCTTTGTGTGTATTGGAACAACACAAAAAACAGAGGAAAAAAAAAGACAAATTTGACGTAATTTCACACAAAACTCCAAAAATGGGGTGAACAAAATTATTGGCACCCTCAACTTAATATTTGGTTGCACACCCTTTGGAAAAAATAACCGAAATCAATCACTTCCCATAACCATCAACAAGCTTCTTACACCTCTCAACTGGAATTTTGCACCACTCTTCTTTTGCAAACTGCTCCAAGTCTCTCATATTTGAAGGGTGCCTTCTCCCAACAACAATTTTAAGATCTCTCCACAGGTGTTCAATGGGATTTAGATCCAGACTCATTGCTGGCCACTTTAGAACTCTCCAGTGTTTTGTGTCCATCCATTTCTGGGTGCTTTTTGAAGTATGTTTGGGGTCATTGTCCTGCTGGAAGACCCATGACCTGTGTCAGCAGTGGGGTCCTTCTGGGTTTCCTGCCATAGCGTTTCATTTCATTCAAATGTCGATGGATAGTTCAAGCTGACACTGAGGCACCCTGTGCCTGCAGGACAGCTTTAATTTCTTTGGAACTTGATTGGGGCTGCTTATCCAGCATCCGGACTATCCTGCATTGCAACCTTTTATCAATTTTTCTCCTCCGTCCATGTCGATTAGCTACAGTGCCATGGGTTGTAAACTTCTGGATTATGTTGCGCACCATGGACAAAGGAACATCAAGATCTCTGGAGATGGACTTGTAACCTTGAGATTGTTGATATTTTTCCACAATTTTGGTTCTCAAGTCTTCAGACAGTTCTTTTCTCCTGTTTCTGTTCTCCATGCTTCGTGTGGCACACACAGACAAGCAATGCAAAGATTGAATCAACTTCTCTCCTTTTTATCTGGTTTCAGGAGTGATTTTTAAATTGCCCACACCTGTTACTTATTACAGGTGAGTTTGAATGAGCATCACATGCTTGAAACAAAGTTATTTACCCTCAATTTCGAAAAGGTGCCAATAATTTTGTCCGGCCCGTTTTTGGAGTTGTGTGAAATTATGTCAAATTTGCCTTTTTTTCCTCTCTTTTTTGTGTTGTTCCAATACACACAAAGGAAATAAACATGTGTATAACAAAACATGTGCAATTGCAAACATTTTCTGGGAGAAATACTTCATTTTCTGGAAAAAATTCAGGGGTGCCAACACTTTCGGCCATGACTGTATACTAGTGAATCTCCAAAAATGAGAATATTGTGAACATTTTCATTACTGGTCATAATATAATTCTCATATTTTTATATGAATTCAACCTATAGTGGCATATTGTGTTTTTGTTTGTTTTAATGTTGATAATATTCGAAAAGTAATTTACTCAACTGCTAATAACAACCCATAACTGCAAGCCATACTGATTAAAACATTAAAGCAAAAAAAGGTTTGAAATTTGTCCATTACAATTAATTGACAGTTAAATTTTTTGAAGTGTACTTTTTTACAATATTCTACAGTACCACATCAAAAAATGTGAACAAGTCAATGAAACAGGAAGACATAGAACTCCTAAGAGACCATTTGTACAGAATCTATACAGACAAATAGTTTAGACTGCTGTCTACCAAGTTTCAATATCCCTCAGCTGATGGCAGGCATGTGAGCAACTGATAGCTCAAGTGACGTAATGTAAAGCAAATATGATAATCATCGTCTCTGAGAGATGGAGTAAGGAGATTTCTAGTGATTAACCAATAATTTCTTTGCAGTTCTTAGAGCACAAAGCAATAGACCAATGCGAGAAAAAAACATTTAACAGGAAAATAAAGACTGAGCACAGATACATTAGTGGTTTTTAATGTAGCAGTTTACAGGCCTCGACAATAAGAGGACATTAACTTTACTCCGAGAAAACTGGTTTATCTAGACAAACGACAAAACAGTTCCACTGAGATTAACAATCTGAGTTTCTACAGAAAATCAAATTCCCACTACTGCTTTCAAAGCCTTTTTTCCTTCCTATATGGTCTGAGCGGTGTTACTCTGGCATCTGGAAAGACTTCTGCTGTTGATGCATGCTTTGATCAGATAAATTCGTATCCATTTTTACCCACTGAGAAATTATACTCTGAAGTAACTCAAAAGCTACAAAGACGTTTCTGAAAAGTGTCCATGACAATAATACTGTACATATTGAACATTTTAAATCCTGGCTGTTTTTTTTTTTTTAGGATTTTTAAAGCAAAAGTGCACATCCAAATTTAAACCATCCCTGCAGTGAAACACACACCAGTGCACACTAGGGGACAGTGAGCAAAAGTGTCCAAAGATGTGGGCAGCCCCTATCCACTGCACCCGGGGAGCAATTTGGGCTTAGGTGCCTTGCTCAATGGCACTTCAGTCATGTCCTGCCAGAAGACTGATCTGGCAACCTTCTAGTCACAAAACCGGGTCCTAAAACATCAAGCCACGGCTCTCCCCCTTTTATACAGCAACTACTAAAAAAAATTAAAACTTCAATAAAGCAAGGACTGTGTTTTGATTTGTAATAAATTATCAAATAAAATTTATTGCTGAAAACTACAAATGGTAGGTGCCTTTAATTCAAAATAGGGGTTTAACTTTTACATGACTTCTCCCTCTTGTGTTGATCTTAAAAAATAAAGTAATGAAGGTCTGAATATGGGGAACAGACGTTGGTTAATATTGTGGTATGCAGTATTACTGTAAACCAGAACATGACTATACATGCCAAAAAAGTATTTGCATGTAAATTACACCGTTTAAAAAAACACTGGGACTTTATATCACATTAGTTTTCTTCTGTGAATTTACTGGAGGGCTGCAAAACATGTTTCTAGAAAGAAATGCAATTATCTAGGCCCAGAGTTTCCTCATGAGCAGAAGTACATTTAAATGTGAATGTTGTCATTATTAAAATCAGATTTTATATAGTTATACAGTACAATGTTACTCAATAAACATAACATCACAGGAATTTGAGCACAAATCTGACATTATTGCTGGACTACACAGTCTATCCCAAACATGCCACCGTCAGCGGCTGGTCAGCAGACTGTGTTTACTGTGATATAAACACCTCTGATATCTGTGTCACATGGGAGAGTGAAGATTGCCCCTAGTTAGTCCCCAGAGTCTGTAAAAACTTATCTTGCACCGCACGACTGCTTTTCGTAAGCAAACAACTCTTCCTCAAGAGCATCACACACACAGATCATACGAACCCAAGAGGGCACACAGACAATATGACAAGAACTAAAGGTGACATTCGCTGCTGTAATGCTAATTAGTTTAAACCAGCTCTACCACTTCATCAAACATAATCTGAAGATTATACATGACTAGCAATGAAATACAACAGTTCAATAAGTAAAGGAAGAACAAAGCTGTCACATCTGGTTAGGTTGGACAGATGATAGAGGAAAAAAAAAAAAAAAAAAAAAACACATGTAGACATGAACAATTATGAATGCATTAACACTAGATTTCTATTCTCAGTTAAGTCTAATATTTTATTTTGCATTACAATCCATGTAGACACTGTATAATAAACATTAGGATGCGTTCTGTCAATCATTTTAATGTTAACCATTTAACAATAAAACATTTATTTTTACTGTTGATACTACTCCCCATAATTTGGTGAAAAGCTAGTGACCGGGAACATAAACAGTGATGGTTCAATAATGTTTTTCTGAGAGCGTATTTCCATTCAATATCTCACATAAATAATTATGTAAAGCAGCCAAGTTATTGTTCATTTAGGGATGGGCAATACCACAAATTTCTTTCGAACTTGTCAAGTAATTCTCATACTAACATCTGTATACAAATAGCAATACCAGTACTATTATTTGGGATTTATTTTGTATTATTACAACAAGAATCAATAAAATATGGACAAAAAATGTATGATGGTTATTATTTAAGAGAGCAGAAAACATGTCGGTCTATGTGACAACTGTCAGAAAACAGAAAGAAAAAGAAAAACAGAGTGGCGAATAGAGGCTGATTGAAGGCCTAGAGGGTTAAAAAAAAATCTTTATTTTCACACAACGATTGATTTTCTTTAAAGAAATCATCCTTGCTGCAATTAAGTGCTTTGATTTAATTTCAAACTGGATTCCAAAAAAGTTGGGACACTAAACAAATTGTGAATAAAAACTGAATGCAATGATGTGGAGGTGGCAAATG
>BRDA01012930.1:18409-32726 GCA_036984385.1 Crenuchus spilurus | reverse complement strand
AGAACGAACAGGCGCCAACCACGTATTGTGACTTATTCCAAGAGATATGACTCTTATTCAGTGTTATGCACCAACCGCGGACAAGCAAGACAAAGAAATTGAACAGTTCTACAAGGAATTTGAACATGTACTAGTGGAGAATCCCAAGCAGAACCTACTTGTCATCACTGGAGATTTCAATGCCAGAGTTGGAGAAAATGCAGGAGAAAGTGAAGTGCTTGGGAAATATGGTCATGGTACAAGAAACAGTAGAGGTCAAGCACTGGTAGACTTCTGTGATGAACATGGGTTGTTCATCAGCAACACACTCTTCCATCTACACAACAGGCATAGATACACATGGAAGAGCCCAAATCAGGAGACCAGAGCTCAGATTGACTACATCCTAATCAGCAAGCAGTGGAAACAGTCAATCAATAATGCACACACATGCCTCAGTGCAGACTGTGATTCTGATCACAATCTTGTGATGTTGACATTGAAGATGAGGTTCAAAAGGAAACAAGTGAGGAAGCCAATTCAACTGGACCTTGGAAAACTCAGACAGGACCAGTTCAAGCTGCAGTACCAAGTGAAGGTTGCCAACAGATTTGAAGACTTAGCAAGACTCCAGGAACCACACACACCAGATGAACTGTGGCAGTAAATGAAGAATGTCATGCTGGAAGCTGCTAAGAAGACAATACAGAAGAACCATATCAATAGGTTTGCTGGAGAGACAATATTGAATAAGCTCCATGAGGTCTGTATGGAAGTTTGGGAAACTGGAATCTGGCCAGAAGAATGGACACAATCACTTTTCATCCCACTGCCCAAGAAAGGAGACTTGCTCCAGTGCATTTTTATTTCATTAAAATTTTGAAAACCATGTATCATTTTCATTCCACTTCACAATTATGTCAGGACCATTGCACTGGTTTCACATGCTAGCAAGATCTTGTTGAGAGTGATATTAAAACGAATGCAGTCTAAGCTGGAAGGGGAGATTGCCCAAGAACAAGCTGGATTTAGGCCAAGAAGAGGCACTCGGGATCAGATCACAAACCTCCGGATCATCTTGGAGAAAGCAAGAAAAAGGAACCAGGAACTGTATTTCTGTTTTATAGATTTCACAAAGGCATTCGACATGGTACAACATGGAGATGGGTTTCCCCTCACACCTGATCCAGCTGCTGAGATATTTGTACAGTCAGCAGCGTGCAGCCATCAGGACAGCCGATCACACATCAGCATGGTTCAGTGTAAGACAAGGAGTCTGTCAAGGATGTAACCTCTCACCATGTTTATTCAAAATCTTAGGAGAACAAGTGATGAGGAAAGCACTAGAGGGATTTATGGGAGGGTTCAAGATTGGTGGAAGGACTATTAACAATCTCAGATATGCAGATGACATTGTCTTATTGGCCACATCAAAAGAACAACTAGAAGAGCTGGTGAGTCGCACTGAGAAGGCTACAAAGGAATATAACATGCAGATCAATGATCAGATGGTATTGTAGAGAAGTGACTCGTCTGTGCAGCCTACCATTGCGAAGCGATTATGGCGTGTAACATTTATTGTTTATTGTTTTATTTGGATCCCCATTAGCTGCTATTGAAATAGCAGCTATTCTTCCTGGGGTCCCATAGACATACATAACAAACAAACACACATCCACCGTAATTACAAACCTACACACATTTATAAATAAAAATAAGAAAAAAAGAAAAGAAAAGAAAAAAGAATAACAATAATAATAATAATCATCATCATCATAATAATAACAATACTAATACTAATAATAATAATAATACCAACAATAACAATAAACTAAGTATTTCTATTACCTCATACCCTGCACTCTGCATGTACTTGACCAGAAAGTACCTGAGCATTCAGATAGTCACTAGATCTTTCAGGTAGTATTTTTTAATTTGCTTTTTAAATTTTGTTTTACTGTCAATCTTAAACTATGGAGCCGGCAAAGAATTCCATTCTTTAATTGCTCTGTAAATGACTGTTTTACACCGGTAATTGGTTTTTGCTCTTGGTAATTCAAAGTATTCTTTTGTTGAATATCTTGTAGTATTAGTTTCTCTCTCTTTTATCTGTTTTAATTGACCATAAATGGACACTGGATATTTTACCTCATAAATATTCTTTATAAGTCCCACTAGATTTGCTCTCCACCTGTCTTCCACCCTTAGCCACTTTACTTCATTATGCATTTTATTTATCCTAGTTCTGTATGGGCATTGTAAAGCCATTCTAGCTGCCTTATTCTGCATTATCTGCAATTTTGATAAATGCTTTTTTGCGGCATTCGACCATACTGCTGCACAGTAATCTAAGTTAGATAATACTAAAGTTTGTATTACCATTTTTAAAGTTTCCTGTGTAAAAAATGTTGCACATCTTCTTATTACAGATAAAATCTTTCCCATTTTTGTTATAATGTTTTCAATTTGTTTTCTCCATGATAATCTATTGTCTATTATAACACCCAGTAATTTCACCTCTTGAACTTGTTCAATTTTTTCATTATTTATGCGTAATTTTAATTTTGGATCTCCCAATGATTTCCGCCCAATTATGATGGTTTTTGTTTTTGGTATGTTTAGTATGAGTTGGTTATCACAGATCCAGTTTGTTACTGACTTTAGTTCTTCCTTCAACATAATAGCTAGATTATTAACAGTGTCTGCTGATGCATAAAAAGTTGTGTCATCCGCATACATCTGCAGCCTGGCTTTATTCAACACTAACGGCAGGTCATTTATGTATATTGAAAATAATAATGGGCCAAGACAGCTTCCTTGTGGAACTCCCAATTTAACCTTTTTACTTTCCAATAAACTTCCATTATAGAAAACCCTCTGACTCCTATCTGAGAGATAACTTTTAAACCATGCTATTACAGTTAAGTCCATCCCATAACAAGCTAGTTTATCCAACAACAGATCATGGTTCAACACATCAAATGCAGCACTGAGGTCTAAAAGAACTGCTCCGACTAACTTTTTTTCTTCTAATTCTTGTAACCAATCATCATTCATCTGAATTAATGCAGTGCATGTTGAATGTCCTTTCCTATATGCATGTTGAGAATTATTCAATATTTTTGTTCTTAGTTAAATAATTTTGTATTCTAGATGTTATTACTTTTTCTAATAATTTGCCCAATACTGGTAGCAAACTTACAGGTCTACTATTGGGACCATTTAAGGAACTTTTACAGTCTTTAGGCAGAGGGACCACTTTTGCTTCTTTCCACAATAATGGGTATATACCTTTCTCAATACTTAAATTGAAAATGTAGCAAACTGGTTTAGTTATGTATTTTACAGCCATTTTTAAAATTTTTCCATCTAAGTTGTCAATTCCAGATGTACTTTCATTTTGTATTGTGTATATAAGTTTTTCAACTTCTTCCTCACATACATATTCAGTTTTAAATTTACAATCTCTCCATTTCATAATTAACTCTTTTATATTTATGCAGGATTGTTTACCATATAGTTTGCTCATTTTACTTTGAAGGTTGCATATTTTATTAATAAAATAATCATTGAAATAGTTTGCAATTGATTCTGGTTTTGTAATGAATGATCCCTCTACCTCTATATAAAATGGCACCAAATTTCCTTTCTTACCCAGTATATTATTCACAGTCTTCCATAGATCCTTTCCATTGTTAATTGAGGCCCCAATCCTATTTATGTAATATTCCTTTTTCTTTCTCCTTTTAAGTTTACATACATAATTTCTCAATTTACAATATTCCTTCCAAAGTTTATTACAGCCTTGACTTACGGCTTCCTTTTTTACCTTGTTTCTTTGAGCCATGATGTTTTTTAGTTCTTCATCCATCCATGGAGCTCTTAGGTTTTTCACTGAGAATTTTTTCCTAGGAGCATGTTTGTCTACAACTGGCATGAACAATTTCATGAATATATCCAGAGCTGCATCAGGGTTTTTCTTTTTATACATCTCTTCCCAGGAAATATTTTTTACTTCTTCGATAAAATTTTCTAATATGAAGTTTCTGTAAGTTCGCCTTGTAATCACCTGTGGTGCTGTTTTTGGAACTTTGGTTTTCCTAGTTATTGCTACCAAGTTATGATCACTAAAGCCAACTGGTACTGAGCATCAGAACACATATTTTTTACATGCAAGTTCAAACTAAAGCAAAGTAGCAGTGTGTGAATACCCTCTCTCTCTCTCTCTCTCTGTGTGTGTGTGTGTGTGTGTGTGTGTGTGTGTGTGTGTGTGTGTGTGTGTGTAGAGTAAAGAGGAGAGGCAGCTGTGTCAGATGCAGTACATGGCATGGCCTGATCATGGCGTCCCAGATGACTCCACTGACTTTCTGAACTTTGTTAGTCTGGTGCGCAGTAAGCGAGGAGATTCACAGGAAGCTGTGGTGGTGCACTGCAGGTCAGACCTTTATAAACATCATGCTATCAATTACACAAACACTTCACACCTTTCACCAGGTTCATATGGCCTACATACAGTAAACATGTAAAGCTCACAACAGCTGTATTTGTATACATACAAATGAGGTCAAGCCTGAGACTGTGCCTTTAAGACCAGACCTGTACTACGAACACAGTTGGTTTTAAAAGCCTGTAGAGAAAACACTGCCCAAGTATGAGGTCATGGGTGCTGTTCTCCTTCCAGATCATCATCTGTCTGAGACATCAGAGTCCTAGAACATGCTGAAACTAGCTTACACTACACATATGACTTAATTTGATTGGTCAAACTAAGTCACATAAAATGTTTTTGATTCGTGAGATGGACTAAGATTGCATAAGAATAAAGTAAACAAACACGTCTCTAATGGAGTAAAAATACATGTTGACCTCACAACTTAAGTACAATTTGTCAAAAAAAATTTAGTAAATGTAACAGAACATATAGCATGTTACTACCCATCTCTGGTCCTGATCACTGAAGAACAGGTGAAAGGAGGCTAATAAAGTATACAGAGAAACAGATGGACTACAGTTTAATTGTACAACTACAAAGTACACCTGTATGCTGAGTGGAGCTAAAATGGGCAATGACTGTAAATACAAGGCATGTGTACTTAATGAAGTGGCCAGTGAGTGTATTTCTGAATTCATGTAGTTACTATTATATGTAGTAAACATTGTGATTATCTATTATTATCATCATTGTGATTATTATGTACTAAACAGTTAAACTGGTTAACATCAGCTTGTTTAACTGTGTTCATGTTTATGTTCAGCTCAGATGTAACTACATGGTCCAAAAACTACAAGTGAAATGCTTCTGCTCTGTTTTTGTCCTCATGATCCCTGAATTGAGGTCTGGTGTATTCTGTTACATTTGTTTTCATATTAAAGAGGTGACACTCAGCTTTAAAATTAAACCCTATATGATAAAGAGATCAGTAAAGCCTCTTAACTCCCAGAACTCTTAGGATCTACATGAGTGTTGTAAAATTTGTCTGGGGTTTAAAGAGTTAAAAGCAGCTTCAAGACTGTCAAAATAAGACAAAGAATGTTTTTTGTGATGCTGACAATTCAGAATCCAGTTTCCATATCTGTTTCAGTGAGCCATGAGAAGTATTAAACTACACTGTGCTTTTGTACTGACTCTAATTACAAGCTGTAAGGGTTAAACTGCCTTTTGAAAATGCAGCTCAGTATTGATACATGTTGATTCAGTGCAAGACTAGCCATTTCTTTACTGATCCTTAACTCCTCCCCTTTCTCCTCCTATGCAGCGCTGGTATTGGTCGGACAGGGGTTCTCATCACCATGGAGACAGCCATGTGTCTAATAGAGCGGAGCCAGTCTGTGTATCCCTTAGACATCGTGAGAACCATGAGAGACCAGCGGGCCATGATGATTCAAACCCCAGTGAGTGAAAAACCTGTTTGTATGATGCTAACATGTTTACAAATCTGCTAAATATTCACATAATATTTTCAACAGCTGTTTCATGAACAGCAGTAAGGGACTGTGGCCCTTATCAATTATCCATATGGTCAAATCTGATCCTATAGAGAGTATATGCTAATTTCACTAACAGTGTTGACATTAATCGGTTTAAATTGGCCATCAGTACAATATTTTAGGAAGGTGTATGAATATTTGATCAGTTTAAAAAAATGCTTCGTTTGTTGCAATCAAAAATATAATGTCATATATAATAGCAAAAATACAGAGCTGTAAAAGTCATAATTTGTGCACATGACACTGTACTTTATGTGTACCACAAATACTGAAGCAGGTATATCTATTACTCTGTAATAATCAAATAATTATAATAACATTATACCTGCTACAACAGCAGCAAATTGGCTCACAGTCAGCTGAAGTGCTCACCTAAACATCTGCATGAACTAGCATGTACATACTGCAGTGAAATAATCTGTCACTGCTCCAGCTACAAATGTTAGCTTTTGTAGCAACTCTCACAAGAACTAATAACACTAAATATAGATGTTTATGTTTATAAATCTCTCATTAGGTTGAATATCATTTTTGCCAACTGTCTAAAGCTTGTGTGAAGAACGGGAATATATCAACTGAATTAATGCATGTGTATGATTCACTGAACAATCACAAAAATGCAACGTATGGCTAAATAATGCACATAGTGGCTCATAGGAGGACAATACTGTTTGTGCAGTCTGGTTTAATTAGGTCTGTGTTATATATGTTTTACCATCTCTTTACCTGATTTTAATGCATTTTCCTTTTTTCCTCTGTTCTGCAGAGCCAGTACCGGTTTGTTTGTGAGGCCATTCTGAAAGTTTACGATGAGGAGATGGTGAAGCCTTTGGAGACACCAGAACCTCCAGCTAGCGAACCTGAAGACTAAAGAGTTGCCTTCTCCCAGGCTCCTCTGCTGTACCACTACTGCCTGCGATAATTGCAGTTGACTCTTGTTCGCCCCCTGCTGGAAGCCAGTGGAACTGATGGCTGCAAACTGGAACACAGGCGACAAAGCACTATTTGCACTTTATGTTAACAAACAACAACTTAAGAGGATTTACTAGAAAGACATATGCATCAGGTTATCGCGTAATCATTCATTTTAACAACGATAAACTTTCAGGGTGGAAAGAAAAATGAATGGAGCAAAAGCTGACATTGCTGACTCGCTGTAGTGCCATACACTGAAATGAGCCACAGTCTAAACAGGAACAAACTCTTGAAAACAGCATTTCCTGTTGTAAAGGCTATTTATTATTTTTCACTGGGTTAAAGGGGCACTTGCCCTCCCTGCACTCCCTATTGCCCCAGTAAATCTCTCAGTACTTGGAGCTGTCATGGCCCTAAATCC
The DNA here is from genome assembly GCA_036984385.1 of Crenuchus spilurus. Lineage (NCBI taxonomy): Eukaryota > Metazoa > Chordata > Actinopteri > Characiformes > Crenuchidae > Crenuchus > Crenuchus spilurus. Next base: position 25,423 of record BRDA01012930.1, on the reverse strand, counting down.
TCCCGCGAGGAATCCTATGTAAGTACTCTGTGAGAAATCTGAGTATTCAGCTTTTAACAGTACTCTTTTTCACTGCTCGAGCTCTGAGGCCTCGAAAAACAAGACAGTACTACTTTGACATGCACTGTTTTTCCTCTAGTGCCCATCATGTGTCCATCCAGGGCTCTGAGCCATCGTAAAACTGTTCAGTCCTTATAAAGGTTTAGGCCAGCAGCTAGGAATCCAGCTACTGTATACAGTGTGAAAAAATAATGTGAAAAATGTGCTGCTGTAAGTGTGATGTTTGCCCACAAGACATACCAGATCAGGCCAACTGCTTTGGCTTCCAGTTTTACAGTTTTAGAGCACATGGTTCAGACATACAATGCCTTTCAATCTACTAATCCCATAGTTCCCCCACCAGTTGTTTTTTGTCAACTGCTTGGTCGACGGAAACTTTTAAGGCTTCAGCAGTGGAGTTTGTTTGCTTGTGTAAAGAAATTATGGAGCCATCTGCATTTCAACGTGCAATTTGTGTTCAGCAGTCAGATCGCTGGTGAACATGAGCTAATCTTGTATGTGGAATTTTATGTCTCATTTTGAAAAGACCCTTCCCTACCCCATACTTTGGCTTTAATTGTTCAAAGCACTTCAGACGTAACAAAAATGGTAGTGTTGTCTCTGTCATTGCTGGAGTGTCTGGAAAGGTAGGCCAACACAAGCTTCATGTTCTTATATCTATCACCTGTCCTTTTACACAGCTAAGGTAATGTGCTAAATGCCCTCTGTGCTAGGCCAGCAAATGTACTGATGCTATAGGTACTGACACTGTATTTGGCCAACTAAAATATAGGTGCTGTAGGCCTGACCCTGTATCTGCTTCAGGTAAAGGTGCTATAGGTCATTCTCCCCTGCCTAACCAAGCACGTTAAGTACTAAAGGCCCAGCCACTCTACATGGCAAACAAATGTCAAGGTGGCATAGGTCCCATCCTTATATATAGCCAACTGAAGTAAAGGTGCTCTAGGCTTGAACCTGTATCTGCTCCAGGTAAAGGTGCTACAGGCCCTAGCAATTTTTCTGGTTTTTGGTAAAAATACTATAAGCCCACTTTTTATTTAACCAAACAAGTCAAAGAACAAATTCTTATTTAGAGTGGTAGCCTGACAAACTGCTGTACTTGGCTAACTAAAGTAATGAGCATATAGGCCCCACCCTCTATCTGACTAAAGTAAAGATTCTATAGACCCCACCCTGTTCCTGACTAAAATAAAGACACTGTAGGCCCCACCCTGTACCTGAGTAAAATAAAGATGCTGTTGGCCCAATCTTGTACCTGACTAAAACTGATGCTGTAGGCCGAGCCCTGTACCTGACAAAGGTAAAAATTCTATGGGCCCCACCCTCTACCTGACAAAGGTAAAGATTCTATAGGCCCCACCCTCTACCTGACAAAGGTAAAGATTCTATAGGCCCCACCCTCTACCTCACCAAGGTAAAGATTCTATAGGGCCAACCTTCTACCTGACAAAGGTCAAGTTCTATAGGCCCCGCCCTCTATCTGACAAAGGTAAAGATTCTATAGGCCCCACCCTCTAACTGACAAAGGTAAAGATTCTATAGTCCCCACCCACTACCTCACCAAGGTAAAGATTCTATAGGCCCAAACCTCTACCTGACAAAGATTAATATTCTATAGGCCCACCCCCCTACCTGACAAAGGTAAAGATTCTATAGGCCCAACCCTCCACCTGACAAAGATTAAGATTCTATAGGCCCACCCTCCTACCTGACTAAAAGGAACTGACTGTAGGCCCAACCCTGTACCTGACAAAGTTAAAGATTCTATAGGCCTCACCCTCTACCTGACAAAGGTAAAGATTCTATAGGCCCCACCTTGTACCTGACAAAGGTAAAGATTCTATAGGCCCCACCTTGTACCTGACAAAGGTAAAGATTCTATAGGCCCACCCTCCTACCTGACAAAGGTAAAGATTCTAAAATGCCCAACCCTCTACCTGACAAAGGTAAAGATTCTATAAGTCCCTCCCTGTACCTGACTAAAACAGATGCTGTTAGCACTGCCCTCTACCTGACCAAGATAAAGATTCTATAGGCCCAACCCTCACCTGACAAAGGTAAAGATTCTATAGGCCCCACCCTCTACCTGACAAAGGTAAAGATTCTATAGGCCCCACCCTCTACCTCACCAAGGTAAAGATTCTATAGGGCCAACCCTCAACATGACAAAGATAAAGATTCTAGAGGCCCCATCCTCTACCTGACTAAAATAAAGACACTGTAGGCCCATCCCTGTACCTGACAAAGGAAAAGATTCAATAGGCCCAACCCTCTACCTGACAAAGATTAATATTCTATAGGCCCACCCTCCTACCTGACAAAGGTAAAGATTCTATAGGCCCAACCCTCTACCTGACAAAGATTAAGATTCTATAGGCCCACCCTCCTACCTGACAAAGGTAAAGATTCTATAGGCCCCACCCTCTACCTGACAAAGTTAAAGATTCTATAGGGCTCACCCTCTACCTGACAAAGGTAAAGATTCTAGAGGCCTCACCCTCTACCTGGCTAAAATAAAGACACTGTAGGCCCCATCTTGTACCTGACAAAGGTAAAGATTCTATAGGCCCAACCCTCTACCTGACAAAGATTAATATTCTATAAGCCCACCCTTTTACCTGACAAAGGTAAAGATTCTATAGGCCCAACCCTCTACCTGACAAAGATTAAGATTCTATAGGCTCACCCTCCTACCTGACAAAGATTCTATAGGCCCCACCCTCTACCTGACAAAGGTAAAAATTATATAGGCCCCACCCTCTAACTGACTAAAGTAAAGATTCTATAGGCCCCACCCTCTACCTGACAAAGGTAAAGATTCTATAGGCCCAACCCTCTACCTTACAAAGATTAAGATTCTATAGGCCCAACCCTCTACCTGACAAAGGAAAAGATTCTATAGGCCCAACCCTTTACCTGACAAAGATTAATATTCTATAGGCCCCATTCTCTACCTGACAAAGGTAAATATTCTATAGGCCCCACTCTCTACCTGACAAAGGTAAAGATTCAATAGGCCCGACCCTCTACCTGACAAAGATTAAGATTCTATAGGTCCCACCCTCTATCTTACCAAGGTAAAGATTCTATAGGGCCAACCCTCTACCTGACAAAGGTAAAGATTCTATAGGCCCCACCCTCTACCTGACAAAGGTAAAGATTCTAGAGGCCCTGCCCTGTACCTGATGAAGGTAAAGATTCTATAGGTCCCAACCTGTATCTGTTTAAGATAAAGATTCAGTAGGTCTTATCCTGTGCCTGACTAAAGATGCTATATGCCTTTACCTGGCTAATTAAAGTAAAGCTAGTATAGAGTCCATCCTAATATTCCTGCAGGAATACTCCTCTTTCCTATTCCTACTTCAGGAAGGTTTTGCAAGCTCTATCTTTGTACCCGGCCAACTACAGTCAAGATTTTATCCTGTTCCTGGTTAACAAAGGTTGATGTTGCCTTCTAAGGTTGCCCTGTACCTGCCTGTTGTAAAACACACTGCACACTGTCAATATACATAGAAAACTGGGGTTGAAAGGATCTGCAGTCTGCAGGCAGAAGCAGATGCTCTCAACCGTATTACTTTTACTGTCACTGATTTTTTTTCTAAAAATACACCTACATAGTGCTACTGAGTTCCTGTGAATGTGTATCTTAGTATCTTAGTTGTATAACTGTTGGGCCCACATTCAAGACAAGAATTCTGGAATATGTGAAATTCACTTTGTCCTTAATATCCGATTGAAGGAAACAGAAAAATTACTTGACCAACTACTGTTTTACTTTCCCGCAAATGAACCGCAAACAATCATTTGACTCTAATCTGATCCATCCTCCCTGCTCTGTATTAACAAAGACATTCCACACTGTACATGGGATTTGGCTTCCAGGACCAATGCATTTTTCACCCTAATGAATGTCCATTAAGCCAATATGCGAGCTTCCGTGTGTGTTGTGATGATTCTTGAGCTATAGATTTGCTATTGATATTGTGTTGGGATGATGGTATTTTTGTATTTTAAAGGAAAAAAAACATGGACAGCACTTTGCAGCTGACTGCAGTAGCCTGTCGTGCTACTTATTCTTACTGTAGTAGTGGGAGAGGGGAGTCCTGTTGAAATTATATTTATGTTTAAAGTTTGTTAAATACAGACACCTGTAGGGGAAACTCTTAACTACATAGTGTCACCTGTTAATATTTGTAAATATGTTGTTATATATTAAAAGTGTTCTGAAAAGATTATAGTTGTCATTTGTCTTATGTAGGTTCCAACATGTATTTAGGGAATTTTAAGTGTGATAGCACTATTTTGTGATGTTGATCCCACAAAGAGTTTGTTCTGCTTGATTAGTTTCAATACAGACCACTTGACACCAAATGGGCATATTTGATATGTTATAAAATTCTGATGTTGCAGGACTGCTTAGTAGGTCCTTTTATGTAAGGCACAGCCCAGTTCTGGACCTGGAGCTCTACCAACCTGCAGAGTTTAGCTCCAGCTATAATCTAACACTAGGCCAGGGTCATACAGAGATCACAAGCTGCTTTCCTTAGATTATTTTTTGGGATGGTGGACCACATCCAGCAGTGACAATGATGTGAAAACTGCACCACTGTGTCAGCAGTACCAGCACCACCCTCTATTATGGCACTACTAATGTTACTGCACTAAATGGGTTCACCACCCGTATAATATATGGTTAACAGCAGTGTTTTGGTCAGAAACTGAACATTTATGACTGTGAACATTTAATGGTCAACAACCCTGCTCATTTAGTTAACATTGAAAAGACTTCAACCCCAGTTAACCCAACCTGATCCATCTAAGAACTGCCTTCAGAAGTCAATGAGTAGCTGAAGCTGATAGATTTGGGTTGGAGGTAAAATAGACATAAACAAAGCTCTCCAGGAGGTTTTATGAGCATTGGTCAAATTGTACACTTGTACAAATTGAAGGTGTTCTAGCTTTTGATCAACACTAAGTATTGATCATCATTCTTTAATATCAGCTCTGGGTCTTTTGATTTTTTTAAGATTTAATTTTTTAAGGAATACTTTATGAATATCTGTCTATGCTTAATCATAGTTCTGGGGTGAGGAGGAATTGGCTTAAGAGTCTGCAGGAAAAGAGTAGCTGGTTATGTGAAAAAGTGGTTTTATAAAACACAAGCCTTTATTTTATTACCTTTATTGATTATCTATTCAAATAAATGTTTCCTGTTTCTGTACTTGTTATTAAAAAGTTCCTTTAATTCAGGGACAAGCTTTTTCAAAAACATTTGTTTACCAAAAAAAAAAAATTTGTTATGATACATTGTTATTCTCTGCCATAACACACATTGAAAATGTAAACATGGTCTGGTACTGTTAAAGTACATCAGTTGGTTTAGCAGGTGGAATGCAGTAGAATAAAGATCCACTTTATCAGTTTACAAAAGTGATGGGACACAATGGAGTAGAGCAGAAAGCAGAATAAAACAAATTTTGCACCATTAAAATGTATTTAAAAAAAGATATGGACTGTATACAATATTACAATATTTCTTCCACTTTTGTTGAAAGGTTGATGAGTAAATAAATTGAGATAAGTAAATACATTAGGTGAAGGACAGAATACCTCTCCTACCTGTCAGTGTACCTGTTCTAAGAGACAGGACTGTGAACTGGCTGACACTTTCTCCTGATATAAGGTGAGATATGGTGATTTTCTGGACAGACACATTTATAGCCACCATGATAGTTGAGGCAGATGTGGGAGCAGCCTCCATTTTTCAATGTACACTCGTTTATGTCTGAGGAAATGGAAAAAGAATGACAGCCTTGAATAGAAAGAGTCAATAACTTTGGACAAGTGTATGTCATACAGTAATATTACACAAATAAAATACAAATGTTAAGACTAGACACTGCAGCTGAATAATATCTTTAAAACTACAGATCATTGTGAAACGTTTCCATAATCAGCCAACAGTGTAAATACACTCAAAATAAATACAGATACTTACTAAACCGATTTCTAATGGTGGTGATAGGAAGCAACGTAGGAAATACAGCCATTACTTACTGTCTAAAAAGACCAATATGGCTAAACCAGTTTTTATACACTAGCATTCCAATGTTTGGGTTCACCAGTTAATTTGAACATTTTTCATGTTGGACAATGAATATTTTTACTTCAGAAAAAATATTATTTCCAAGCTGATAAAATCCAGATGCTGCAGCTCCAGACAGTAGTAGGATGAGGTAGGACAGTGTCAGCATCTTTTAGCTCAGTCTCCCACAAGTTACTGAGTTTATAGACTTTAGTACAGTTGTTTACCCTGCAGCAAGTTTAGCACATATTTTGTGCAATGAATCATGGGATGTAGGAATACAGTGGACATGTGCTTTGAAACATTGTCTAGCTGAAAATGCTGGCAAACAGCTGTTATTCTATTGAATATTGTCTTTATTGATGTTATTATAGACTAAAACCTATTCTAGCCATTAATATTGTTTATTGAGATTTTTTGCCTAATATCTATAATTCTAGTGTTTAACTGTGACACTGAAGTTGTTTATGGACTAATATCTCCTAATACAAAAAAATCAACTAATACCTAATATCTCTAGAGTATCAATGATCTTCCTATGTATGAGGTCTTGTATAATATACAGTTATGGCCGAAAGTGTTGGCACCCCTGAATTTTTTCCAGAACATTATTGCAATTACACATGTTTTGTTATACACATGTTTATTTCCTTTGTGTGTATTGGAACAACACAAAAAACAGAGGGGAAAAAAGGCAAATTTAAATGGGAGTTAAAACTTTTCCACGGTTATTAAAACAGACCGGGTAAAAACCTCAAAACACACTTTAATACAGTTTAAACGGAAAAAAGGGGAGACAAAAAACACAACAAGGTTATGTGTGTTTCCTTTATTTGTACACATATTGTTTTGTACACATTAACGTTATT
>BRDA01012930.1:0-10671 GCA_036984385.1 Crenuchus spilurus | reverse complement strand
CCACAGCTTGTACCAAGAGTTGAGTGGCATGTTGCATTAGGAACGGACTGATTTGTCTGATATTATAGAGCGCAAAGCGGCAGGACCGTGCAACAGAGGCCACATGATGTGTGAATGAAAGCTGATCATCAAACATAACCCCCGAGGTTCCTAACAACCTTTGACGGAGAGAGTGAGAGAGAGTCGATCGTCAAGGTGAGGTTGTGTTGAACCGACTGTTTTGCGGGGAAGACCAGTAGTTCAGTCTTTGTCTTTAGTCTTTAACATCTGCTTTGTGACCCATTTTCCATACCTAGAATAAGACATTCTGCACTGTAGCACCTCTTCTTAATCTATGAATCCCGTCACAAACCCAGCAGGTATTCGTAGCCTGATCATCGTCATGCAGCGCCATCTGCAGGAGCCTGACGTTACTACCACCTTAAACGCAGAAGGTGACATTTTTGTCCAGTTTATATTTGTAATGATGGCTTTGGCTGTACTTACCTGGCTGTGGTGGACAAAGCCTGCCCTTACCCCGGTCTTTACAGCGTTTATACCAAGGAAAACACTGCAGCACCTTCTTCCCCATGAGTGCGGTCACAGTGCTGGATCTGGAGAGAAGAAACCAGAGCGAGTGCTGTTGAAAGTCTGAGATTTGAACACTGTGTTCTGCTAGGACTCGTTATCTCGTTAAGGATGTTCAGGATTACTGTTGTAGCTCTGCTGCCTATCAGTCCACAGCACTGCAGGAGTAAAGTCACTGTTAATTGCATTACTTCCATTGTTTGTCGCAGCGTACAGAACGAACAGCATCATTCAAGGAAAAGGATTAAGTCCACCGGCCTGTGTTTAGCTCATTTTTAGACTGAATTAGACGTTATATACTATATTCTTCTGTTTAAAGACATACTGAGGTCACATTCACTTCTTTATCTAAAGTTCAAGCCTTTCAGCTCTACATACGATGCTGCCATCATCTCTCTCCACTGGAATACGTCTTTAATAGACGTCTATGTAGATACGTGTCAGATGTCATGACACACTGTATGAACAGTACCCTACTGTGAAGTGTTCCTGATCTTTTTTTGTGATTTTCAGTTTCTGACATGATGTGAAACTGCCTGTGGCTCTTTACATTTTGTGTAAATTTTACGATGCCTGGACCGAAAGAAAAGGTCCAAAATGACTTACAGGGACGTCTGGTTCCATTGACTTACATTAAAAATGAAGCAGGTTTTTATCTTCTCCTGTAAACTTAGCATTTTGGAGGGGATTTGTTTTTGTCAACACGCTTTAGAACATTTACTGGTGCTGTAACTTCTCAGCAGCTACAGTAATAATATACTTCAAATTATTATTATTATTATTATTATTATTAATTATTATTAGTCTTATTTGAGCACCAGGTTGGCTGAGACCTTTCAACAGTAAGTAAACAAATGTTTGTATATTAAAGGTTATTTATATGTAGTGACAGTGATGTATCATTAAGGGCCTAACGGTACTGTCTGGTGTGGTCCACTGGAGGATGGTTCCTCTCAGTGGTTCTCATTTTTCATGCTCTCTTTTGAGTCTTAGTTCTTCTTCCTCTGGTTCTGAAAAAGCATCTCCATTTGAGTCTTGGTTCTTCTTAGTACTTCTTTGGGTTCTAAGAAAGCATCTCCATTTGAGTCTTGGTTCTTCTTAGAACTTCTTTGGGTTCTAAGAAAGCATCTCCATTTGAGTCTTGGTTCTTAGTACTTCTGTGGGTTCTAAGAAAGCATCTCCATTTGAGTCTTGGTTCTTCTTAGTATTTCTTAGGGTTCTAAAGAAGCATCTCCATTTGAGTCTTGGTTCTTTGGTTTCTAAGAAAGCATCTCCATTTGAGTCTGGGTTCTTCTTCCTCATGTTCTGAAAAAGTTTTGCCACCTGAGACATGGTTCTTTTTACTTTTACTTATTCTGGTTCTAAGCTTCTACATTTCTTCTAAACTTCTAGAGTTTCTAAACTTCATGTTCTTATACTTTTTTGTTTGGAATGTTGGTTCTTCTTAGGACTTCTGACTCTGATTCTAAGAAAGCTTCTCTGTTTGAGTCTGGGTTCCTCTCACTTCTTCGTCCTCATGTTCTGAAAAAGTTTTGCCATTTGAGACTTGGTTCTTTTTTACTTTTACTTGTTCTGGTTCTAAGCTTCTCCATTCGAGTCTTGGTTCTTCTTAGTACTTCTGTCTCTGGTTGTAAGAAAGCTTCTCAATTTGAGTCTGGGTTCCTCTCAGAAGTTATTCCTCATGTTCTTAATTTTTCCTTTTAAGTCTTGGTTCCTCTCTATGCTTCACCCTGTCGTTAGAGTTTCTCATTTTGTATTTTTTGTGGTTCTCTCGGTGGTTGTTCCTCGTGCTCTTAAAGTGTTTTCTTTTAGAATCTTTTCTTTGTGTTATAGATATCAAACCAGTGTATGTTGTTCTTGCAGTAAACAGAGGATCTCGGATCCACTGTGTCCACCTAAACTGATAAAAAAGATTTTAAAAACTGTTTTTACTTCACCACCATGGACCTCGGAGAGTATGTAGAATTATGTGTTTCAGATTAAAAGGAGAGAAGTTAGAGAAGTCAAATATTGAGGACTAAAGAGTAACAAATATATAACAAACAAATTTTGTTTATTTTTATTAAAACGTGATTATTTGCTTAAAGCTGCCTGTAGTTTCCTTGATGCCTTAGATTAATGCTTAAAAATTCAATATCCCATTAAATTGTTGTTCAGTGAGGTGGTCACAGACGTTCAGCTCTAATGTTCCCATTTGGCATCATCTACTAGTGTTACTTTAGTAATATTTTGAGCCTTGGGTTCAGTTTCTTGTGGCCACAGTTTCAAAACATTATGTTGTGGCCTCAACATATTATCTCATGGCCTCAATATAATAATTTGTGGCCACAACTTATAAAAAACCCACCGTAAACTCGCAATAAAACTGAAAATAAAAGAAATGCTCCCCAAACACAACACCAGTGCGGAGAACCTGAATCCATCTCAGCTTTGGGTGATATTTTCCCTCTTTTAACTGAACTGACCAGCTCCAGAGCAGGTTTAGCAGATGTTTTAGAGCCAGAACCGATCACTGATGCCCACTTTGGTTAAAGGCTGAACTTGTTAAGATGTCCTGCAGAGAGGTTCTGGGCTTCTTTGAAAAGTATGTTACATAAAGAGCTAATCCATCCCTCGAGCGAATGAATGTAGAACGAGTGCAGGAGCTGCCAGCAGAGGAAAAGGGGCTTTGGATGGATAAACGCAGAGCTTAAAGTGTCCCGGCATGACGGCCTCACTCTAAAGCAGCAAAGTGCAATTACACAAAACCTGCTTTTCTCAAAAACGTTAATATCGATGGACTGAAGCTAAAAACTTAAGAGCTGTTGTTGAATTATGAATTAAAATGCATCAGTTTAATATATCACTTAACATCCATCACATATAACAGGAGTGTCCAGTCCTGGTCCTGGAGATCCAGCATCCCTCAGATCCTGCACACCTGGCTGTAATATTCAGTCTTCATCACCTGGATCAGGTGTGAGTTAACCTGTGCAGAGCTTCAGGACTGCACTGCTGATTATACTATATACACTACACACACACACACACACACACACAATATATATATATATAGTACACAATACAGAAACTCTACTGATTAAAGTGAATCTCTTTACCTGTAGAAGAATCACTGTATTGACTCGTATCCAGCTTTTGAAATTTTAACCCTGTGCTATAATTTAATTCGTGGCTTCATCCTCCTCCTCCTCTTCCTCCTCACGCTGCTGGTGTGGACTGAAATGTGACGCTATTGAGGCTGAGCGATGATTCACTTCTGAATGAATCCTTTAAATGATTCCGGTGAATCGATTCTCCAGAACGAACAAATCGATTTTTTTAGTAAACACCTTCTAAAAGTAAAAAAATGTCCCGAAATGTCCGATATCTGGTATTTATTTTGTCAGATGATTCATTTCCCCTTGCCTTGCTTACTGTTAACAGTAAATACAGTTGATATATTAAAACATTTTTAAATATAACCTTTGCCTGAACTTTTTATTATAGCCAAAAAAATAAAATAAAATAAAATAATAATAATAATAAATATGATTTTTTATATATAGGCATGCATAACGTTCTACAGTTTGAATCCACTTCGTTCTAAAGAATCGATTCACGAAAGTGACTCATTAGCATGTATTAAGGGCTGGATTGGGCATGCGTGGAAGATGCAGGGGAAATTTCCACCAGCTGAGCCTTTTAAAAGCACTAATCCTGCCAGTCTCTTTTCCTGGAAGCTTCTTTATATACAGCTTAGTGTGTTATTACAGTAAAAATAACTAAATTACAGATGTGAACATCACTTCCATATTCATTTATTGCATCAACACAGCTAGTAATATATACATATATATATATATATATATGCAGAAATGACTTAGTTTAATGTGTCATTGACTCTGAAATGAAAGCAGAGGAGTTAAATAAGCTCATAGAATCAGTTTAAAGACCAAAATGTGTCTAAACTTTGGACACAAAGCAGCACCTTTGTCAGATATAACAGCTAAACTAGTGACATTCTTTCTACAACAGACATCAAACATTCTTCAGACAGTTCTTCACTAATCTGCAGAACGTCACATAAATGTTGGCACTTGTAGGTTTGTTTTGCTTTTCACTTCATCCCAAATCAGCTGGATGGGGTTTAAGTCTGGAGACTGTGCTCCACTCCATGTTTTCAAGCTGACCATCTTGTTGTTTGTTCCTGGCAGAGCTTGTTGTTCCTGTTCCTGTTGTTGGTAGTTCTGGCAGAGCTTGGACTGATGTTTTGGGTCATTATCTTGCTGTAGGATGAATCGCTGACACACTGGGCACATAGCTGAGGGCACTGCATGGCACTGTGGTAGACATGGTGGCTCAGGGTGACTCTGTAGGAATTAGTAGCAGCAACTCCACCTCCATCACTGCACCAACACATTTAGTGTTCCTGACTAAAGTCTTTGTGTGTAATTCTGTAATGTACATTAATTCAGTTTTGGGTAAATTTTGTTTTGTGTGTGTGTGATAAAATGTCCCTACTGTAATAAATAAAACCTGGCCTCTGACTCCATTTCATTGCATATAAGAAGAGAAATACTGACAATTGTCTAATGTTCATCACCAGGGGGCGATATTTCACACAGTCATTCACTCTCATACTACACAGTAAGGGTCAGCAAATCCAACCCAGTTCCCTCCAAACCTCTGTATAAACACTGGAGTTCAATATCTAATGACTACACACACACTAAGTAGCTCAGTCACTCAATATAATGGCAGGAAAATGTTCACTTTATTGAACCTTACAGCACAATCCAATCAAACACACACAACATAATAAAGAACAGGAAGAAGACACTACACAGTCATATAAAAATGATTCTGTTATGCAAAAATTCATACAGTGTAGTGCGGCGACTTGTCCCAGCTCTGTAACACACAAACAGAAAGTTGAGGAAAAGAACGCAGGAGAAGAAAAGAATGCAAAAATGAAACAGACACTCAAACGTAAAAGCAGTCAAAATGTTTTTAAAGGTACGTTTACCAAACTTCAGTTACTGGCCGTGAGAAAATGGTCGAGAAGTTTTAATGGCGATTATTTAAAAAATAATAAATGTAAAATAAACTTTGCTTATATATGAAGTCTAATATTTGATCATGTAAACAAACTCAGGTATAATAGTCGCTTTGTTAGTCTTTGATTTTTGAGCTTTTAATTGGCTAGACTTAAAATCTTTTACCTGTGATTGGTTGCCTATTGATTGGTAGTGTATGATTGATAGCTTGTTATTGGTTGTCTAATTTACATTAGAGGCATTTAGCAGATGCTTTTATCCAAAGCGACTTACTATTGAGAGTTAGGTGCCTTGCTCAAGGGCACTTCAGTCGTGACCTGCCTGGGGATCGAACCAGCGACCTTCAGGTCACCAGACCAGATCCTTAACCACTAGGCCACGGCTGCCCCCATTGGTTTCCTGTGATTGGTAGTCTATGATTTGTTGCCTATGATTGGAAATGTATGATTGTAGTCTATGATTGTTAATACCCTGTGATTGTTAGTCTCTAATTGGTTGCTTACGATCGGTAGTATTTGATTGGTACCTTGTGATTGGTAGTTCATAACTGGTTTCCTGTGATTGGTAGCCTGTGATTGGTAGCCTATGTTCAATTGCCTATGATAGGTAGTGTATGATTGGTAGGCTATGATTGGTAGTAGCCTGTGATTGGAAGTCTATGATTAATTGCTTATGATTGGTCATCTATAATTTGTAGTCTTTGATAGGAAGCCTACGATTGTTAGTCTATGATTGGTTACTTATGATTTGTAGACCTTGATTGGTTGCCTGTGACTAGTAGCTTGTGATTGGTAGTTTATAATTGGTTTCCTGTGATTGGTAGTCTATGATTGGTTGCTTGTGATTTGTAGACTGTGATTAGTTGTCTACGATTGGTAGTCTATGATTGATTGTAACTGGTCTATGATTAACTAATTAAGCCATGGGAGCTAAGCCTGTCATTGGTTCTCTTGTGATTGGTTGTCTTGTGATTGGTTGTCTTGTGATAGGTTAGCCTGTGAGTTAATAGCCTGTGATTTGTTAGCCAATGAATTGTTAGTCTTGGTTTGGTTGTCCTCATCACTTACTCTCATCTACTTCCAGTTCAAAAACTCTAGACTTTTACAAACTAGCAAACTAGTATTTCAATGAGCTTCAGTGGACCTAAAGAACACCTCACCCCACCAAAGAGATATATCTGTACAGTTAACCCAAAAAATAAAAAAACTGCAGTAAATGAGAATGTTTATTGAGGAACCTCTGCTCTCGTGTACTTCTTGCGCTTTACAGAATGTTAAGTAGACATGAGTGGATTCGGCTCTTGTGGTTTTTCCCCATAAAATGTACTCAGACCAAGTCATTCAGTTTTTATTGCTGAATCTCCAGTGCTGCCTTCTTCACACCCACACGCTGCCCTTCCCCTCCCTCTCCGCTGCCCCCTGTTGATCACAGCAGCCCCCCAGCCCCCTGTGGTGAGATGCTGGCATGTTTTTATAGACGGCACGGCTGTAGGGGATGAAGCAGAGGCCCAGCTGGAGGTGGCGGGCCAGTCTACAGTAAGCAGCCAGAGCCAGAACCAGCAGAGGAACCAGCAGCAGGAAACCAACCACCAGCAGAGCAACACAAGCACCGTCGTTCATCAGATCTGAGCAGTAAACCGAGGTCCCATGCGGCTGCACCTGGGAAAGAGGAAATCAAAACTCAACATAGGACTAAGTATGTTCTTTGGGAAAGAGACCAACACTGATTGACCTATCCATGTTCTACTCACAAACCTATACTCTTCTAGGTACTGCTGTGAACTTTACAGAACTTAAAGAACTGTGGAAGTACCATTGTTAACTTAGTCATATTGAATTACACTGTATTAAGAGATTAAGAGAGAGATTTGTGTGATTTTAACCAGTGTTTCTAAAACTTGTCCACCTTTAGTAGCTACAACACTACACATTTGAGGGCGGACTATAATTTGAATTGCTGATGTGTAGGCGGGGCTTAGTAAATATTATGTGGGAGGGGCTTAATGGACAAGAGCAGGACAGTTGAAATCTAAATATATTAAAAAACATGTATTTAACATTTTTTACTTTAAATTTTATTTTATTTTTTTTAGATGAAATACATTTTACACACATTTTACAGCAGCTTACATTCAAAGACACAAGCAGCAGCGCAAGCAGCCATGTGATTATTAAATGGAAGTTATTGTTATATTTAATTATGTTTATCTACTTAAACTGCTATAAAAACTGCAAGAGCAGATCTGTGGTGGATATGCTGAGGTCATTTGGACAGCTGAGGTAAATAAATGCCGATTTCGTGCAGTAGGAGGGAATAAGTGATGTCATCGATGCCCTATAAGGGTTAGAAGGCCTACTTAGACACTGACTATCTAGACCGCTCACTAGATTATAATTTTTTTTTGTCAATTTTATCTCCATCCCAATGTAGTAGTAGCCAGTTAGCCCATCCCATCTGTTAGGACTCTCCCCATCACATTGCACTGTCCTTGACTCTAGGGACAGTGTGATATGGTCACCACCTCTTTTTGAACTACCGCTGATACACCGTCACTGGGGAGCCAACGCGCTCGGAGGAAAGCGCAGGATTCCCAGCTCTGAATGGACCAATCAGTAGACATCTGAGCCAGCGGACATTACAATGTGAGAGTGATAGGGAGAGAGAGAGCACCATCTACCCGCCCAGAGAGAGCACTGACATTTGCTCCCTCGGCTGTTGATGGCAAACATATGACCGGGATTCGAACTCGTGATCGCCTGGTCATAGTGTCAGCGTCTTAGCCTGCTGAGCCACTCGGAGCCATCGATTTTGTTTTGAGTAAATTATATTTTTTGCCAGTGTGATGGCACGCAACGGAATTTGACCTCAGCACTGAACCCATCTGTGCAGTGAAACACACACTGTGCCCAAAGTGGTGGGCACCCGGGGAGCAGTTGGAGGTTAGGTGTCTTGCTCAAGGGCATTTCAGTCATGACCTGCCTGGGGTTTGAACCGACGACCTTCCATTCACAAGACCAGATCCGTAACCAAACTACCACTAGGTATTCAGACAGACCTTAGATCTTCTACTGACATTATTAAAGGATAACAGATGGCAAAAACAGATACATGTGTATAAATATGTGTCGAAGATTAGACCAAAAGTCCTGCTTAGATAGGATTTCTGGATGGAAACATATAAACATCTGATATGGGAGCAGAATCTGTTTTGTGTGTCTGGACTAAGCCGTGATGGAGATATTAGGAGCTGTGGGAGAGGTGTGGAAGGTAAGGCGATAGTGGGCAGGGGGATTATTTCTGGAGCTGTTTACTTTTTCTGTAAGTTCATCCAGGTGGTCTGTGTTAGGCTCTGTAAAGCTGGAGGAATGTGGAGATTGCTTACAGAATGGAGATGTTTAACTTGTCAGTCTTAAGCTGTGAGATCTGGAGATCTGGTGGAATTTGAGATGGTCTGAAGCTGAGAGTGGGCAGGTGATAGAATAGCGGTCGTCATGTTGTTCTTTAGATAAATGACAGATATACTCCATTTCCAAATTACATTTGTGGGTTTTCTCTAAAGGCTGAGGTGGATGAGTTCATGTGAGCTTGGAGAGGTTCATCTGAGAAACCTAGAAACCTCATCCACTTCATCTCCAGACTTTATTACACATCTTTATTTAAAAATAACTATTCACGGCCCGAGTGGCTCAGCAGGCTTAGACTGACACTATGACCATAGGATCAAATCCCGGTCATGCTGTTTGCCATCAACAGCCGGGGCCCAAGAGAGCAAAAATTGGCAGTGCTCTCTCTGGGCGGGTAGATGGCGCTCTATCTCCCTATCACTCTCACATTGCAATGTCCACTGGCTCAGGCATCGACTGATTGGTCCATTCGGAGCTGGGAATCCTGCGCTTTCCTCCGAGCGCGTTGGCTCCCCAGTGATGGTGTATCAGCGGTGCTTGAAAAGAGGCGATGGCCACATCACACGCAGAGGAGGAGGCGTGTGCTTGTCCTCACCCTCCTAGAGTCAGGGACAGTGCAAAGTGATGGGGAGAGTCCTAACGGATGGGATGGGCTAATGGCTACATTGGGAGGGGATAAAAATGGGCAAAAACTCAACTATTCACTACTATGAACTATTTGCTGTTATGCAACAAATATGTAAATTCTGTGCTTATGAGAGAGATTCATGTGTTGACCCGCAAACATCCACCCACTTCAATCCAAATGTAGCTCTGAGTCTGAGTCAAGCTGTGAGTCAGTTAAAATGAGTCTGAGTCAGGTTGAGTAAGCTCGGAGTCTAGCTCTGAATTAGTAATGAGTGAGTCCAAATTGAGATGTGAGTGAATTAAAGACGAACCTAAGTTTAGTTAAGAATCAGTCAAGTGTGAGCCTGAGTCATGGTGTGAGTCAGTTAAGGGCCAGTCTAAGTCCAGTTGTGAGTCAACTACAGACGAGTCTGAATCAAGTTGTGAGTCAGTTAAGAACAAGTTTTGGTTGAGTTATGAGTTGGTATGAGTTGGTTAAGAATGAGTCTTAGTTGAGCTGTGAGTCACTGGTCATGTTCTGAGTGAGTTCAGGCCAAGTCTGAATAGAGTTGTGAGTAGGGCTGCCACGATTAGTCGACTAGTCACGATTATGTCGACTATTAAAATAGTCGACAACTAATTTAATAGTCGATGCGTCGTTTTTGTTTTTACTTTCGTTTTCTCTCCAAACTGCTGCGTTTTTCTTACCTTCCACTGCTGAGTCTGCCTTTCTGTCCTTGACGCACATGCGCAGTAGTGATAACTGGGGTAGCCCGTGGATGACGTCACAGGACGTTATATACAGACAGGCTCAAACGAGTACCCGGCGACGGAGCTCAAAAGAGTGGGCCAAGATCATTTTAAGAAAATGAAAGAGAAACCTGTGCAGAACTTGCCTTCCACGGCAGCACAACTGCGATGCACGAGCACCTGAAAAGGAAGCTGTTGTGTCTCATTGTGACGATGATGAAGAGGGACCGTTATCTCGGTAAGCTAAATTGCTAGTTAGCTGCTAAACTGAGCGTAAACAGAGAGTTAACTTGCTGCTTACTCATATT
>BRDA01012928.1:0-18586 GCA_036984385.1 Crenuchus spilurus | reverse complement strand
TATTGACATTTGCCATCTCCACATCATTGCATTCAGTTTTTATTCACAATTTGTATAGCGTCCCAACTTTTTTGGAATCCGGTTTGTACTTGTGTACATCAGGTTTAGCATTTTTTGATAACTGGCTAATAGAAAGTTTGTGGATATCAGAATCAGAAATATCCGGTCCGGGTAAAGTATTTGTAATGAGTACGATCAGGATATGTGTATAACTCGTCAATATCCATGCTCATGCTGAAGAAAATTCCTCATTGGGTAACTGACTGTCTTCACGATCTGTGATTGGCCAGTCACACAGAGCACCCGCCCCTCTCTACACAGAAACATCTCTGCCAGAGCTGTGCCGCATTCTCACTCCCTCTCACACAATCACTCAGTAACACGCACACGCGCACACACACACACACACACACACACACACACACACACTCAATCAAAATTGTTTAACTTTGAGTGGGAAAAAATGCTAAGAAAGTTAGGTAGTAAAAAATAAATAATTGCAAGAAGAAAAAAAAAGTTTTGTGATCAAAAACATTGATTTGAATATCAATTTTGAGGCTGTTCTGTAAATATTTTTTAAATAAACAATACATATAGCAATTTCTGATCAATCCATATCAGTTACGGACTTAAAATAATCTACCGATTTAAGCCCCACCCACTCCGAGTACAGATGCAGATACCATCATTTACAGTGAGGAAAATAAGTATTTGAACACCCCACAAATTTGCAAGTTCTCCCACTTAGAAAATTTCAGACCCCTCCATGATTTCTAAGTGGGAGAACTTGCAAATATGCAGGGTGTTCAAATACTTATTTTCCTCACTGTAGATGGTTGAACAGATACAGATACAGATAATGGTGTACTCATTCATCCCTAATATATATATATATATTACTGTTGTAAGGACTCATTCAGTTGTTTGAGAACTTTGGCCTTCCCTCCAAGGAAATAAATTTTGTTAGTTTTCAGACTTACTCCAGCATATACACCAGTCTGCAATAACATTAAAGCCACATATTGTATCTACTCTCATTGTCCATTTTATCTGCTCCACTTATATAGGATAGCAGCACTTTGTAGTTCTACAGTTACAGACTGTAGTAGTTAGCCCCCTTTCACCCAGTTCTTCAATAGTCAGGACCATCACAAGACCACCACAGAGCAGTTATTATTTGGATGGTGGATCATTCTTAGTGACATTGACATGGTAGTGGTGTGTTAGCATAGGATGGTCCTGTTGCGGTCCTGATAACTGAAAAACAGGGTGACATGGGGGCTACCAAAGTACAGTGGTAACCCTACTTACGAGTTTAATCCGTGCAGGAGCTGAGCTTGTTAGCTGGAATGCTCGTTAGCTGGATGCATTTTCCCCATAAGAATACATGTAAAACTGATTAATCCGTGTCAGCCGGCCAATATACAGTATACTTTAATATGTAAATAATGTGTTTATATGGGTTTTTAAAACATAAACGAGACAATGACGACGCTCGTGTTGGCTGGCGGCTGCATGGTTACACTTATCATATGAAAAGTAAAAGTAAAATGTATCTAACTTTCTTGTTCACTACCTTTTGCTACCTTAGCGTCGCAGGCACTTTCACTTTGTATTGACTGACCTCTTCTTCTACGGTAACATCTAGGAGATGCTACGACCGCAGCGCCCCTAGGGTTTGGCATATTTGAAGAAATGTAAATCTAATACACTTTCGCTTCTCATTTTTATTTTTCACTTCACAAGTTATGTTTACCATTCAGAAATTACTTCAGCTGAATAGAAACCCGAAAGTTTTACGAATTGCATTAAATCAGAGCTGTTTTTGGTGAAGGATGAGAACTTTTGCACTTTATAGTTTTAATACATTTATGTTTAATTGTTTGTGTTTTTCACACTTTGCAGGTTAAATTACTAAGAATTGGACTTACATAGACGGTGGGAAGCATATTTGCGAGCAGCAGCAGGGTTGCCAGGTCCCCAATAATCTCCATTCAACCTCTGGCATAAAGCGCCCTCCCTATACAACCACCAGCCTAAATTCTAGAGCGTTCAATCACAGATATTATTGTTATAATTATTATTAGTAGTAGAAGTAGTAATAGTAAATATAATGTAAGAAGAACATACCTCCCAAATTGCTTTTCTTTGCATTTAAAATATCCCCTTTTCTCTACTCTAAATCTATATGTTCAGATTCCATTCCAATAAGATATCTAATACTAGTAAGTCTACCCCAAAGCTCTTCACACTCAGTTGTTCACTGCCATTTAACTCCTTGTGTACACCACAGTCATAGCCATAAAAAAACACTTATAGTAACAGACATTTTGAGGATACAGTGGTAACCCTACTTACAAGTTTAATCCGTGCAGGAGCTGAGCTCGTTAGCTGGAATGCTCGTTAGCTGGATGCATTTTCCCCATAAGAATACATGTAAAACTGATTAATCGTTGTCAGCCGGCCAATATACAGTATACTTTAATATGCTAAATAATGTGTTTATATGGGTTTTTTAAAACATAAACATGACGATGACGACACTCGTGTAGGCTGGCCGCTAATGAGAGGGAGACGGATGGTGCTTGTGTAGGCTGGTGGCTGCATGGTTACACTTATCATATGAAAAGTAAAATGTATCTAACTTTCTTGTTCACTACCTTTTGCTACCTTAGCGTCGCTTTCAACAGGCACTTTCACTTTGTATTGACTGACCTCTTCTTCTGCGGTAGCATCTAGGAGATGCTACGACCGCAGCGCCCCTAGCGGTTTGGCATACTTGAACAAATGTACGCTACTCATTACCTGGAATATTACTCGTTACCTGGAACAAAAATATTCAGAGATCTCGACTCCTTACCTGGAATACTCGTTAGTAGGGATGCTCGTAAGTAGGGTTACCACTGTATTACTATAGTGTTAAGACCATAAGGAGTTAAAAGGTAGTAGAGACCTGGCAACCCTGCTGATGCTTAATGGAGATCTGCTCCCCACTGTCTATGTAAGTCCACCCGTTCTTGCAAAGTTCTCATCCTTCACCCAAAACAACTCTGATTTAATGCAATTCATAAAACTTTATCCAGAAAGTGCTTATACGCATGCGAGGTACAAATCAGGCAGGGTGAACAGAACGGTTAGTGACACCCTATCATTTTGTGGGGTTTGTTTTTGGGCTGAAGTGACGTCGTAATATCCTGTCCCTCTAGCCCCACCCCCATTGAGCCCCACCCCATCAAAAAAGGGTCAAAAATAAATGTATCTTAACCATAATTTGTGAATGGTAAACGTAACATGTGAGGTGAAAATAAAAATGAGAAGCGAAAATGTAAGTACTACATTTACAACCAGTATTTTTCATTTATGTTTATGTTTGTAATTTACAATTTTACAGTTTAATTTACAGATTTACATTTGCGATACTAAAAACATACATTTACATTACCTGTTTTTACGTTTATGCTTAAGCTGAGCTTTTTGACACCATACAACTGACGGTCCGGTGAGTAGGTTTTGCAGTGGTATTAGTGCACACCACGGTGTATTCTTGCAAGATGACTGATGAAGTTAGTGAAGTGAGCAAGATCCTGTGTGTGTCTGACTCTGCACACACTCTCATAAATTATAGCCACTAATTAAGCACACAGTGTGCTGAGGGAGAAAAGTATGTCTGTATGCCTGTATGTATGGTTTCTTTTTGTTTCTGTTTCTTTTGTCATGGGCAAAGTGCATCAGAGAGATGTATAACTGATATGTATATTATAGATTATAATTATATGTATAATTTTACTGTCAAGTGAGTTGCAGTGTTTTTCCTACATGTATGTCTCTAGAGGCAATGAGACATAGGTTATTTCACTAAAACTATGCAATGTACATGTTTATTCAGATAATTTTGGACTATATTAGTATAAATACAACAACAGTAATTAGAATTTGAATTGTGATTTTCTCAACCTCTCATTTAAACAAATCAGAACTTGTTTATAACATTTGTATACACACAAATTAAATATAATATGCATAAATATAAAATATGTAACTTTTATAACCTTCCATTCTTTATGAATCAACCGGTTATATTGTAAGGTATGTTTCTGTATGGTGTTTCAAATTCGTGCTCCATGTGCCCCTTTTTGACTTTGAGCACCTGCCCCTCCAAAGGTCTCTGCACGGCCCTGTCAGAGATAGTAGCTCAACTGTTTCTGCACAATTTGTGTTGGTCATCCTCAAGTCCTTCGTCAGTGGTCACACAAAACTGCCTACAGAACAATATTTTTTGGATATTTTTTGTTGACGGACTATTCTCAGTCCAGCAGTGACACTGAGGTGTAACAGCAGCTTTTGCTGATCAGTGTATGTGGGGGAAAACAGTATACTTGACTATTTATTGTTAGCTGCATAAAATAATCCAACACTACTAAATTAGTTTTTGAAAAATCTGAAAATTTCAGGTCAAATCAAATTTATTTATAAAGCGCTTTTTACAACTGATGTCACAAAGCAGCTTTACAGGGTTAGTAATAACAAACATCAAATCATTAATCCCTAATCCCCGGTGAGCAAGCCAACGGCAACAGTGGCAAGGAAAAAGTCCCTCAGATCTGGAGGAAGAAACCTTGGGAGGAACCAGATTCACATGGGGGACCCATCCTCCTATGGCCAACTAATTCTAAGTTTGTGATGAATCATAATCATATGATCTTGTTGTAATGTTCAGATGAACTGATATGGTGACAGTAGTGGGACAGGGATGATGATGACAGTGGTAGCAATGATAACGGCCAGAAAGTCCATATGAACTCCAACGTGGGCAGTAGAGTAGGGCATCTGGAGCAGGCCACAGTAGTTGGTTGTTGGTGGGCAGCTGATCCAGGGAAGCATCATGCAGAGAATAGTAATCTTCCATAGTCTTCCATCAGCCTTGGACCGGACCGATGGGCAATCACTCACTCGGAAAAGACAAAAATGAGACATATTAGAGTGTGGCTATTGACTCCAGCAGAACTATCTAGAACAACCTACCTAAAAGGAGAGAGCCAGAAGGTAAACAGGCATGGGAGTTCCCTGAGACACTGGCATCCCTCTGCTCACCGTCAACAAATCTGAGTGATCGCGTGAGCAGCGATATGACAGCCCCAGCATCTCAGTTCACTATAAATCCCTACTTCAGTGCACCCCTGGACCTACAACCTTTCTATAATGTAAAGTATTAATTACTAATTATTATAAGAATCATACACAAGATAAGATGTAAAATATCTTATGCCAAACCATTAGAGCTTCACATGGTTTAAAACATAAAAAATGTTTTAAATATTTTGAAAATATTTAAATATTAAACTGAAAATATTTAAATATTTATTCTAACTTTTATTCTAACATCTCTAACTTATGACCCCCATATGGCCACAGTTTGAATACCTATATGTGCTATTAATAATACCTATATTAGCTAATTATAATTAGTTAATTGTATAATGTTAAATGCCTGTATTTGCTCATTCGTTTTATTGTATTTTGCAACATTCAGCATCAAACACATCAAATCACCTTTCTTGGTAATAAAAAGCACCTGAAATCCTTTGCTCCAAATGCATGGGGATGACTCATAGTAGTACACAAATGTGAATATTTATACATATTTCATTCAGAGTAAAAGTAACTAGTCTTTAATATGTTATAACTTTGCAGTATACACAAACAGAAGTTATAGGGACTGAGCAGCAGATGGCACTCTGTCTTTCAGATTTCAAGGAGCATCTCTTGGCACGCTCGCTACACCGTGCTCACCTACTTGCAGATCATGGTGTTCTACAACCTGTTCACTTTCCTCAGTGAGCCCAAGGCCGTCAGCCAGGTTCGAGCTCTCATTTTAAAGCTGCTGGAGGATGAACAGCTGGAGGTACACATGCACACACAAAGTCAAACATAAAGAAAATATTGAATGTGTGGTGAATGTGAGGCAGAGGCGATTGCTCCAAGACTGCAAGGGAAGCTCAGCTTCCCCTAAAATGTCAAAAAATAAGTGATCAATAATATACTGTTGTCTGTACATGTCATTGACTAAATATGCGCTACAACGCACTCAACTTTTGTTCAGAATCAGCTTCTTATCACTGGTAACGACGTGGCTTTCCTCTCACTCATTCCTGCAGCTTCACAGCGCTTTAAACAGGGTGGACGCTCAGCGTCCACAGAGTTCAATGGCAAAGCAAAGTGCAGCGAAAGGAGATGAGTCATTGGATAAACGCTGGGCTTTGTCCCGCCCATCGGACGCTCAGCGTCTATGGGGCAGTGGGCTGGCCCGGACGCTCAGCTTCTGCATGATGATTGGATGTTCTCTCTGAGGCTGAATGCCTTTTTGATTGACAGCTAAATGAGCGAATCAGCGATCTTTTGGTGTAAACATCCATTCGCCCCTTTCACAATTCCCAGAATGCACCGCGCAACCAGCAACATCCCGTTCACCAGTTTTCTCTTGTTTGTCTATGCCAGCTACGCTACATAAACTGTTTACAACTTGATTTGGTAAGTAAATAATAGCTTTTGTAACTATATGCAGATAATATTTCTTTCTATATTAAACATCATATCTTGTTGTGTCAACTTGTATTTTCAATTTATGCCATGGGTTTTTAGTGTAAACATGTTGTTGCAAGCTATCGTGTTGCATGCTGTCAATACTAAGCTACACTATCACGCACAATAATTTGTGGTACACATTTTTTATGAAAATAGCCAAAAATGAATTCAACTGGTGGATAGCCCTACAAATGTCACATTATGAAATAGGACATAAGCCACGCCTAGGCTAGGGCCCTGCATGGCCTAATCAAGCCAGCCAGTGTATATTTATATCGTTAGAGGCCTACTTATTTATCAGTGCAGTATATATTTCGGTATATAATTAGGGTAGAATAAAATAATGTTTGCAGTAACCTACCTCCAACAAAATGATCAGAACACACTCTGTCATAGTCACTTGCTGACCAGTTTTCACGCCTGATGGAATCTTCCCAAGTTTTCCTTAATGTGGTATCTTTAGGAAACCTATAGTATGATCTTTTCTGTTGCTGTTGTTTGTCTAGCCGTTGCCGATTACTGCATTGTGGTACACAACATCTAGAACCCTTATTGGCTTGTTTCTACGTATTTTCTACTCTCCTGCCGACACATTCACTGCTGCCAATATGTAAACAACTACATCGGATGTTGCCGGTCGCACATGGAATTGTGGGATTGTGAATAGGGCGAATGGGAGCATTTTTTTATTTTCATTCTGTTCTGAGTTGAACCGAAGACTTTTCCTGCGACAAATCGAGCTTCTACTTCTGGTGGTTTTTTTGTAGCTGCTTGTGTTTGGAGACTGACTTCTATCACTCCTTCTGACTTCTATCAAAGTTTCTGGCCAGCGGGTGCTGCTGAGCCTCTCCACTGTCACAAAGCACTCATAGGCGGACACACGTCACTCTAGCCTCGCGCCAGTCCCAGCTAGCGAGCTAGCAGGTGTAAAGAGCTTCTCCTGTTTAAAGCGGCTCAAGTCTTACACCCACAACACCATGAGCCAAGGCCATTTAAGCAGCCTAGCTCTGCTGGCCATTGAGAGGACACTAGTCAAGTCCCTGGAAAAGATGCCTTGTTGGTACGACAGGATCACAGATCATTTTCTTGAAAAGGAATGGAGGGTAGAATTTACGTATAAATAAACCGACACATTTTATGATGTAGCCCGAAATTGAGCTTCCCCTCCTTGAAAGACCAGCATCCGCCACTGATGTGAGGTCATGCATATGCAGAGAAAATGTGTAAAAAAAAGAAATAATTGGTGGCTAACACAACTCTATGGAACCAGACTGTGTAGAATTTTCAGATACACAAAAGTTATTATGCACTACATCAAATTTTCATGAAATATTTTTAACTCCATTTTTCTTTGAAAACAGCAGCTGCCCTTTGAACTATATGAAGTGGAAATAGTCCATAATGAATTAAACCAATGAAATAAACATTGTAAGATTTTAACATACATTGAACATTCAAAAAAATATTCCTTCTGTTAGGAAGTCAGCAATTGCACACAAGGTCTTATTACGAAAGTGACGATATGCTGCATATGGGCACAAGTATGAAAGTAGTGCAGCATTGTTCATAATTTTGTGTGTAATGAATCAATTTATTTGGCATGTTATTAGATTTTGACTATAATACATTTTGTGTGCATGATTTCATGAATGTATATATTTTGCCAATTATGTCAATTGCTTAACAAACGTGGTTTCTGAAAGCAGTCCTTTTTTATGACAGTGTATGAATAATCTACTCTTTTTTCAGTGATTCAGCATTCCCTCTTTCTTTTTATGCTCCTTTTTTACTCTCTTCCATTCCCCAGGTGTTGCCATAGCAACACCTGGCTGCAGGGGTATTTTTGTTTCCATGACAACAGTGCATCTCATTCCTGATGGGGAGGAGGAGGGTGTCCTGGTTGCAGACGAATAAAGGCCTTTTTTCTATATATTGAATTGCAGCAGGTTTGAATGAAGACTGATGTATTTGCTGAAGTCCAGTCTGCTAACGCAACATCTTTGTAGACAGCATCAGCAGTGTAATAAGTACAAATCAATAGGAACATCATGGTGAGCAGCTTTAAGGGGTTAAGGGGCAGATGGGGTAGGCCTAAGACGAGGTTAAAGGTAACAGACACTTCTGATTTGAACATATTGCAGTTGTGAAAAAGTCTCTTTATATGGGTTAGGCTAGTTTTTGGGAAGTATTTTCATGAAAACTACTCAGCTAATTACGTGACAGTAGAGTTGTAGTGTTCCTAAGCAATGTTAGCCTTGTAGATTTAATTTCAAAACCTTTTCCAATTTGAATTCTTATTATACTAATATTGTATACATTGGTATAGTATACTCTATATTATTATATATCCTATTTTAGACATTTATATAGTATAGTATACTATATATACTATCTATAAAATTAGACAACTGTGAATGAAATGTAACTGATAGCATGTAATACCTCCACAAGCACAAATAACAGTCAAAATGCAATCAATTTAGCATGTTTCTGGATGTTCTGAATGTGGGCGGTCTCAGTGTTCAGCCACTCTTCCATCAAAGAATTCTGCAGTTCAGCCAGAATTCATGGATACCTTACCTGGCATCATTCACATACAGTCAGAAGCAAGATTCTATAGTCATAAACAGTCCAATTTTTGTGTCTCTTCACCCACTATAACTGGGCAACTTGGTGGAAGTAAGCAAAGAAGTGTAGAACTGAGTATAGGCCTCTTGCATGCCACCCTGTTCTTTCAGAAATCAGTTGTGAAGTACCTGCGTTGACTTAGAATTCTTGCCTGGAAGCAAAGCAGAGCATTGGTGGTCCCTGTCTGTCCAGTTCACCTTTCGGCCACAACTATGACGATAATTTCCTGTAGACTGGGATTTTTGCAGTGTAGCTTATAGCTCATGCAAATCAGAAATGCAGTATCTGAAGTTGTTAGAATATTTCATAAGATCAAACCGAAAGGGATGTGCAATACAGAAATGTCCAACGTGTGACAAGTATGTTCATTTATACACTTAATACTTCGTTGGGGCTCCTTTACCACAAATTACTGCATCCATGCAGTGTGGCATGGAGTCAGTCAGTTTGTGGCACTGCTGACATGTAATTGAACCCAGGTTGCTTTGATAGTGGCCTTCAGCTTATTTGTATTGCATATGTATCCATCATGGACACTCTATGGAGTTCAGGTCTGGAGAGTTGGCTGGCCAATCAAGCACAGCAATATCATGATCGGCACACTACATGGTAGTACATGGTAGTAGTTTTAGCACTGTGGATATGTGCCAAGTCCATCATGCTCATCAAGTCATCAGCAGGTGGAAGAATAAAATGCTCTAAAATCTCCTGGTAGACTACTACATTGACTTTGGACTTGATAAAACACAATGGACCTACACCAGCAGATGACATGGCACCCCAAACCTTCACAGACTGCAGAAACATCACACACTGGACTTCCATTCTTTCTCTAGACTCAGAAGCTTGATTTCTAAATGATATGCAAAATGGACTTTCATCTGAAAAGAGGACTTTGGTCCACCGAGTGACAGTCCAGTTCTTTTTCTTTTTAGCCCAGATAAGAAACCTGTTGGCTCTGAAGTCTGATTCAGAAGGGGAATATGAAATGATGAAATAACTTGAGATCCTGGATTCCTGAATTACAACCGTAGTGATCGACGTTAAAACAAAAGAGCTTGAAATATGCCATGAATATAAAATGACAGTTTACCTTTTTGAATGAAATTATGAGCAAAACTAACTTTTTAATTGTTTTCAATTTTTGTTTCTTTGTAGATTATTCAACTTTACATGTGTTTGAATCAGAAAAAAGAAAGTACCCTTCTGATTTAAACTGATCTATCTGAGTCTATCACTATCACAGTTTTTCTGTATTTCACTTTCTCTTTCACTCTTTTAATTATCCCTTTCTCAATTAAAAGGAATGAAATTCATCTTCCAAAGTTCAGCACAGTTCACTAATAAATCACAGAATTTCATTTTAGATCATTAATTTGTTTCAGTCTCATCTGTTCTCTTTGTCCTGTTCTTGTCTCCTCTCCTCTCTTTCTCTTCTTTCCTCTTTTTTCTCCTGTCTTTCACTGTTTTAGGTGAGGGAGATGGCTGCTATGACTCTGAGTGGTTTCCTGCAGTGTAATTTCCTGTCAATGGATGAACACATGCAGGCTCATTTTGAGATGCTCAGTAAGACCCAACTGCCCAAGCGCAGGAGGAGGAAACTAGGCTCAGTGGTGGACACCGTTCCTTCTGCTGGTACACACACACACATACACACACACATACACACACACAGACAACCATAGAAGACTCTAGTCACTATAATCTAAAGGCCAATTTATAGTTCATGTCACATGACAAAAAAGTTACATAAAAGACTAAATCTGTATCTGAGTGTTGCAGACCTTGTTGTGTACATCAAAATATTAGAAAGGGTGTAAACATTGTTGCAGACTGATTTGATCTGATTGATTCAAAGTTCTATATTGTGGAGTATTGCTGTGGTGATGAAATGTGGCTGTTTTTAGTCTAGATTGTATAATGAATGCACTGAATTTATTAAAAATATCCACATTTATATGACTAAGAGGATCACAGGATCAGCAGAAATTGATTCATTCACAAGATAAAATAACCAGATCTATTAATGGTCAAACAGAAGTCGATGGTGCTAATATTAGGTTAGTTAAAAGTTACTACCACTACAATAAATAATATTGTATAATATATGCAACTATTTAGATAAATTTCCATTAAACTTTTGCCAACATGCGTGTGTTCAGATCTGGTGCGACGGCATGCAGGAGTGTTGGGTCTGAGTGCGTGCATTCTGTCCAGTCCTTATGATGTCCCCACATGGATGCCTCAGATCCTCATGGACCTCAGTGCTCATCTGAATGACACACAGCCAATTGAGGTGCTCAAACATTGTGTACTGCTTTCTCTTGTAGACACACTCAACCAGTAATCAAATATCCACATTATTCACCACACCTCAAGCATCGTCCATCAACCAAAACATGTCTAGTGCTGGAAACTGAGTTATTTTGCATTCAAGCTAGTAGGTTAATGTAACTAACAAGTAATGGCAAAACAGTACATGACTGATACATCACACTTGTCTCAGATTACTTCACTTTGTGCCATTGCTTATGAGCATGGTACACTGTATGGTTCCTTTTTTCCCCAATATGTTAATTTCAACAAATTCACATCAGAAAATTAGAATAAGGTGAAAAGTTAGTTGTTATTCATAATTTAATTCAAAAAGTTAAACTGTTATATTTTTATTCATGAAGTGACATTTCAAGCCTTTTTTGTTTTACAGTTGATGAGTATAGCCATACTCGTATAGCTCCTGAAAATCTTACTATTCAAACAGTACCAACAAAGATGCCTCCATCTCAGCCTTTTTAAATATATTGCATCCATTTCTAAATTTGTTTACATTCATCAAATAGAATTGACATTATCTTTAAAAACATTAAAAATCTTTTCTTTGTCTTTTTGTGTGTTAAAGCTTCAAGTTAATTAACAAATTACAGATTTCTGTTTTTATTGCATTTTTACAGAGTTTACAAATGGGATTGTATATGACAGATTCAAATTATATTATGAAGACAAATATTTATATTTCTAGTACAATTATACAATGAAATTAGAGTAAACATAACTTAATACACAATACACTCAGGCTTCAAAGATGCTGCTGTTTTTGCTATGCAATATAGATTTGTTCACTGTAGTTCATACAGTCAGAAACCACCAAAGCAAGTCAATTTTCAATTACTTACTACTTTATTTCTTTATTGCTCTGACTAGTGTTTTAAATCTTCCTTCCAACAACAATCTTGTAGATGACTGTGAAGAAGACCCTCTCAGACTTCCGCCGCACTCATCATGATAACTGGCAAGAGCACAAGCAGCAGTTCACTGATGACCAACTTGTAGTTCTCACTGACCTATTGGTCTCACCATGCTACTATGCCTAAAGGTAAAGCTGGAATATCGCAGACATGCAAACACAAAAATGAGTTTTATTTATATATATATATATATATATATATATATATATAGTTGTAATATAAGTCATTATGAATACACAATAACTACATTTCCCAGAATGCTCCTGGGTAAACTCCCAAGAAAAATAAAAGAGAAAGGAAAATGAAAGAAAGAAACTCAAAGAATAAGAGAGTTGTAAATAAACTTCAAACTAAATTAAGAGAAATGTCTAAGTTAAAAGAAAAGAAAGAACCTTGGACATTATCTTCCCTTTTGGAGTGTTTTTGTGTTGGATTTAAAATTTTTTATTTGTTTTTGTTTCCCTATAAACACATCTGTTTGAGCATATCATTCTGGTGTTCTGCAGTTTTTGATCATAGTATTCACTTAAGGTGTATTCATTTCCTTTGATAAACAACAACTTATGGCGCAGTGGTAACATGTTTGTTTTTGGTGTCACAGGTTGGCGGTTTAGTTCTCTCTCAGTCCAAATACACATATTTTCTTACACTGTGCTTGTTTCCTCATTTTTTCAGAAAAAGCTACTACAATGGTATGCCAAGATTTGTGCACCCCTGGTCAAAATTTCTGCTACTATGAATAATTAAGAGAGTTCAAAATGACCTGTTTTCCTGTGCTTTGTGTACCAAACGCTGTCTGACTAAGATTTTGTCTGCAACTTGGTTACAAATCCAAGGTTATAATCTGGTGGCTGAAAGTAGTTTATGGAGATACTTTGCTCTTATGTGCGAGTAAAGATAATAGTTGGGAAATGACCCTCAACGAATCCTATGTGTTCCTAAGCGGAGAGACGGGTTGTAATGATGGAGATTACACTAAATAATTTAGTTACTCCACCTACCACAGCACTGCCATGTTTTTCAGTTGAGGACTGCAATGGATTTTTATCTTTATTTCTTGAAAAGTTAACTGCAATCAGAAGTAGTATTCAGCCTGTAAAGTGTATATTTAGAAATGGTCCCAAATGTTCTTTTACATCATTGGACTCTTTTCAAACCATTAGTTTTGATGATCTGATGGATGTAATTAAAACATTAAGGCCATCAACTTTGCCTGTTGGATGTTATCATCATCGCTGTTTCTGAAAGTTTTGCCAGCTATAGGTCCTGCAGTTTTGTCTGATAAACTCTTCAATTACTACAGGTTGTATTCCTTCATATTTTAAGCATGCTAGTGTTCAGCCATTAATTAAAAAAACAAATCTGGATGCTGCAGAATTAAAAAATTACAGACCAATATCTAAACCCATTTATGTGAAATATTTTAGAGAAAGTGGTAGCTAACCAACTTACTGCTGCTCTGGAGAAATATGATATTTATGATAAGTTTCAGTCTGGTTTCTGTAAGCGTCACTCTACAGAGACAGCTCTTTTGAGGCTCTCTAATGAATTATTAATGTCCTCTGATAAAGGTGAGTGTTCAGTGCTGGTATTGCTTGACCTCAGCTCTGCATTTGACACTGTAGGCCATCATATCTTAATAAATAGGTTAAGAGATTGGGTGGGCTTATCTGGCTCAGTACTACAATTGTTTATATCATATCTTACTGAGAGAAGTTTTGCTGTGACCATTGGGAATGTTGTCTCTGACTCAGCTCCATTGTCGTGTGGTGTTCTGCAGGGATCAGTGTTGGGGCCATTATTCTCTTTAAATGCTGCCCTTGGGTCAGATTATAGAGTTTTAATATTGCTTATCATTTATTTGCTGATGACATTCAGCTTCATCTTTCATTTAAACAAATGGAATTTCAAAATGTACATAGGCTAATCGACTGTATAGATGCTATCAGGGATTGGACAGCTGAAAATTTCTTACAGCTAAATGCTGACATAACAGAGGTTCTGATTGTTGCTCCTGATAGTATGGCTCCATTGATCCAGCAATCTCTTGGGCTTCTTTCTCCTGCTGTCCATTCAAGTTTACGTAACTTAGGTGTTTTATTTGATTAGTCCTTGTTGTTTGATACACATGTAAAACAGTTAACAAGAGCCTGCTTCTTTCATTTGAGAAATATTAGTAAATTGAGATCTGTAGTTTCAAATACAGAGCTAGAGATGCTTATTCATGCTTTTATTTAATCTCGCATTGATTGTTGTAATTCACTCTTTTCATCCCTTAGCATGTCTGCTCGAAACCGCTTGCAGACAATACAGAATGCTGCAGCTAGACTGCTTACAAGAACTAGTAAAAGATCTCACATAACTCCAGTATTAAAATCTCTGCATTGGCTTCCTATTGAACAAAGGATTCCGTTTAAAATTCTCACCCTTACTTATAGAGCATTACACAGTCAGGCTCCTACATATATAGCTGATCTACTTCATCCACACATACCAACATGTT
Organism: Crenuchus spilurus; assembly: GCA_036984385.1. Lineage (NCBI taxonomy): Eukaryota > Metazoa > Chordata > Actinopteri > Characiformes > Crenuchidae > Crenuchus > Crenuchus spilurus. The sequence continues at coordinate 3,628 of BRDA01012928.1, read as the reverse complement.
TTCTTAGGTCTAGTAATTCAAATCTGCCCTCTGTTCCTCGCACCAGACTAAAGACCCGTGGGGATCGAGCTTTTGAGGTTTTGGGTCCTAAATTGTGGAACTCACTACCCAACTTTCTAAGAGTTGGTGACTATGTGGAGTATTTTAAAAAAAACAGCTAAAGACTCTTCTTTAAAAGCAGGCTTTTGGATGATGCATCAGGCTTTTTATATTTTATGTTTTATCCTTTTATGTTTTTTATTGTTCTATGTTCTTATAATGTGTGATGTTTTGTTTTACTTGTCCATTGTTGATTTTTATGACTTAGCTATTTTATTTTCTTGTAAAGCACTTTGTGACTGCTGTCTGTGATAAGTGCTATATAAATAAATTTTACTTACTTTACTTAGATTAATTCTCATTGGCTAAAATGAGCCTTGTAGAGCAGGACTACACGGTATTTAAGGGGCCTTTTTAGAGCCCGACCGATATGGATTTTGGGGTTGCCGATACGATACCGATAATAAAGAGGAAGAAAATGCCGATAACGATATATCGGCCGATATTTTTTTTACAATTTGTATTCATTTATATACATATAAATGGAAATGAAGATTTACCATATAACTTGTTTCAAATACTTTTATTGTCAAAAGTAAAACAGTGCTTGATTTGAACATAATAATAAATAATGTAACATAAAAATTACAAATATTTTAACATATATTGAAGACCTGTTTAGAACAAACACAACTGCACGTTTTACAACCTTTTAGAAAAATACATAAAATAAAAACACTGTCAATCTTTTACACAATCCTGAAAACAAAACATTCAGGGAACAGTACTGTGCAATAATTTAATAAAGGTCAATCAAATAAAACAGTCATTTAAACTGAAACATAAATAAAACCTTAGCCAGAACAATGTAAGTAACTATTACATTCACACAGTAAGAAAGCTCTTAATTCATAATTTTTTTGTGTTTAATGTACGTATACTGCTCTATGTCTGTTAGTCAGGACAAACAGCATACAAGTTACTGGTAAGTAAGTGGTAACATATCTAGCTGTTTTGTTATCTCTGTCCGCACAACAATATATGAGAAAAATCTCTGGCTGCACAGAACCTTGGATACGCGCACACGCACAGGCACAATACACAGGAGGGGCTGAATATACTAGAATCTTTTATGAAGTTGATAAGAGTGCTTTACCCTGGATTTAGGTGCAAGAGCCCGAAGTCTGACTGCGGGCTGAACGGGGGGCTTGCTCTATGGCGTTATATTTGTGCCACAATTCTGAGCTCGCGTGTGCAGATGTTTTGAGCGAGCAAGAAGAGTTTTGCACGGACATGAACTCAATAGTGTACAAATCTCTCTCCTGCGCGCTCAACACTGCTCTCTTGCACGCTCAACATTTCTGATCTGCACGCTTGCTTCAATTTGTACTGCGCATGCGCATGAGCACGTCATTTTCGGAAAGTTTTACAATTTAACATACATTTAATAAATCGATAATGTGCAAAAGTTCTCATCCTTCACCAAAAACGAGTCTGATTCAATGACTTCAATAAAACTTTATCCGAAAATGACGTGCGCATGCGTGGTACAAATTGAAGCGAGCGTGCAGATCAGAAATGTTGAGTGCGCGGGAGATAGATTTGTACACTATTGAGTTAATGTGCGTGCAAAACTCTTCTTACTCCCTCAAAACATCCGCACACACACGCTCAGAATTGTGGCACAAATATAACGCCATATCACTTGGGCTCGCAGCTCATCACGTTCTGATCAGAAATCAACTGATGCAAGCTGGTCACAAGACTCTATGCTAGTACCAGCAGAGAGCCTGATAAGCGCTTCCCCATTCCCCTTTGCCTTATATTGGAAAATAGAGCTAAAATACGCTTTGAGGTGCAGTATTGTGATTACGTGAAGCCAAACGATTTGACATACCACTGTACCTGGTCCCACCCAAGGGTTACGAGTTCACTGGTTGTTTTTTCATTTCATGATTCACTCCATTATATGTTATAAATTAAACTAGAAATGTGTTTTATGTGTTTAATATTGAGCTGCAGTAGCAGTGTGTTCTCGGTCATGTTCAATCAGATTAGTTTACTTCAGACAAACGATGCATTTAATTTACGGAAAAGATCTTTTGCTGATGTTTATTTCACAAGCTACTTATAAACTTACCATTGACAAATATACAATGCCCAGGTCAGCAGTGTGATGCACAGTTCTCAGTCGTTTTCAGAATTCTGTGTCTCCTCTGGGCTGCTGCTCAGTCAACGGGCTGCATGGACGTGACCTGAACATGACTTGGTCTGCGGGCGCCCTCTGCTGGTTTAGCGGCGCAATTACATAATGTTTCCAGCCCTCCAGGTGAGGAAATCAAAAGTGTTTTGCTCTGCGCCTATCAGCCAAATTTTGGCCGATAGCCGATAGACTTTTAAACGAATGGCCGATAATATTGGCCGGCCGATATATCGGTCAGGCTCTAGTCCTTTTGGTATTTTAAACTTCATGTTTAAAAAAAACTAAATGTCATAGACATTTTATTAAGACACCAGCAAACTGCATTAATTTCTTGAATAGGGGTATAATATGCCCCCTTTTTTAAGGAAATGGCTACATGACAATCCTTTGCTGTCTTCTAATGCCTTCTCCTGTTTTGTGGTTATAAGGTTTTTTTTCAGACTGCTAGACAGCTGGTGATTATTTAAGTAAGAGTATTTACAAAGGTTTCACATTTAACAGAAATTTGGACCAGGGGTGACCACATGTTTGCATGCCATTTTTAGGTGTACTGACTAGCCATCACTTCATCCATTGTGATATATTCGTCAGACGCTACTGTAAATGTAATGATTTTCTTATTCTGTTGTTTTCTTTCTGCCTCAGAATTTGGTGAAACTCTAGCAGAGACTTTCCAATGTTTCCTTGCAGATGTAAACCTGTCACAGGCAGAAAACTCATCTTCCAGATTGCACATGAAGGACAGCAGGCTTTTACATGAGTGAAGAAAACTGGATGAAATGAGGAGTAGTTATGTAACAGTGTTTATTTTCTGATACACTTAATATTTAAGGTTTAACCATTAGCAGGAATGACTGGCCTGCAGTATTATTATGTATGTTGTTTTTATTTCATTTTCTGCTTTTGGGGTGTGCGTGTGCGTGTGTGTTTAGATAAATCACGTTCAGAATGGACCATTTGATGCAGTGTTTTAAGGACACATTAAATCCTATCAGTTGGAATTTTCCATTGAATAATATAGGCATCTGTGTCCATATATCCAGCCGATTTGAACTTTTCAATAGTATGTACACATGTATTATTTATTTTATTTATTTAAAATATTTTCCCAGGGATAAATTACTGCACAATGTTTTTGCTTTATGAGCTGGTTTTCTCAGCCTGTAGTTCTGATCATGTTTTTTGTTAGTACATTTTTATCTTTTTTAAGAGTGTCAAACTGGAGAGGCTGGCTCTGTGTGTGCGTGTGTGCGTGCGTGTGTGCGTGCGTGCGTGCGTGCGTGCGTGTGTGTACACGCATTGGGCAGAGAAGGAGACAAAGAGCATATCTTAATGCAGTGTCATTAGCATGGACAGAGCATGTTGCAGTGCAGTGTCATTAAAATG
>BRDA01012926.1:18345-28385 GCA_036984385.1 Crenuchus spilurus | reverse complement strand
CCGCTGCTATTCCGTTACAGTGTCGGCAAAATGGCGGCTGTCATTCAGAATCCACTAAACGCGTAAGTAATGAACAAATTATTTACTGGAGAAGAGCTTCCAGACTTCAGCCCAACTTCTGAGAGTTCGTGGGAAGAAAGTGAAGCAATATTGAAGCTAAATGGCAGACGCCTGTCGTCGTTGGCCTTCGACACTGTAACTGCTCTTTTATGAAATTGCTGGTTTGTCGCTGGTGGACGAGTCGGTGTTTAGCAACATATTGAAAAAATACCAGTTTGGTGCTGGTTAAATGTAAGAATATGGCAGTTTAGCTAAGTGAACAGTGTCGTAGCTAGCACTGTGGTATAGTTGATTTATTTTCGAGCAGTGACATTAGCTACCGGACTGATTATAGGACTTATTGGCACCACATCGGTGGTCCGTCCATTATCGTTAACTGCCGCTGGGACCTTATTACGTATTTTAGCATCTAATACTGCGCTGCAATTACGCACATTTACAAATATGATTTTGAAACGTTTTTGCTTGTGAATGAAGTTCATAGTAAACACAGCTAGCCTGGCTAACTCGCTAGCTTACAGTCGACGTTGTGTAGTCTCTTATTTGTCCACACAGAGTAGGCGGTTTATTAAAAGCCTCTGTGATGTTGGCAGCTTATGTGTCTCTTTCTGATGTTTACATGCTGCTAGTTGTCCAAATTGAATGTGAGACATGAGCTGAATAGCAGAATACAGAATGCCGACGTTAGCTTGTGGTTTCAGAAGGGCAGACTGACTATCTCACAACTGGTCAGTCTGTTACCTGTGAAGGAGAAAAGCGCTGCTCTGCTCCTACACGCAACATGATCACGTACACGTACACGTTGTGATGATTATTGGCACAGGCTTTAGCCTCTGAGGAGACTGTCGATGTTAGCTGTGGTCTGAGGATGGCATAACAGAAGTCCATCTGTTAAAATCACGTTTTATTAAAATGCACATCACAAAACTACTTTGGGTGCCACCTTGTCTCAGATTTTTAAAAGGCAGTCTGTAGGTACATTAGCACCATTTGGTGTGTTATCTACTTTTTTGGAAAGTCTTGTTCAGAGTGAAGGAAGATCCTCTCCAAATGCAACACCTTCACTCAAAGATGTGAAGAGCTTAGTCTCATTTGTTATTTCTGGCATCAAGTATGAAATCACTGGGTTCATATCAATGATTAGTGGTGTTTATATTAAATATGATGATGATGCAGGTTTGTTACAGTGAATATCCTGCTCACCAATTTGTCTCAATCCAAAATACCATAAATAACTTGACTGTGAAAACAATTAATGTGATGTGATGTATTTCTTAATCCGTTAGTAGGCATGTCTGTATAACGAGATAATTTCGGCTTATAAATGCAGCAGTTAGTGCATTTTTAAATTTCATCTATGCTATTCAAACCCCAGCACCAGTTTGAACCAATTTGAAATCGTCCATTACATTCAGGTTGTTGAATACTTGCCCTGCATTTCCCAGGAAGTAAAACTTGGGTGGTATTTTCACATTAATAGGATGTTTTAGACGATTTGCTCAGCAGGCCACAATGAGGCAATGTAACACTCCAGCTTGTGGCACAGTCTAGAGGGAGTTTCTCATTCTGCCTATTGTGTTACAAACAGCATTATAAGTGAGTAAATATTTGCACATCTCATTACATTGTTACGATGCAGCATTTGCAGCACTTCTGGAACAAAGGTTGCTAAAAGAGCTTGGCCCTTTTTTATAGAAGTGTTTTTATAGAAGGCTGATATACTGTTTTCCCCCTTCTTCCTGTTCCTGTTGTGCTAACTGCATGTAGCATTTACCCTTCAGACTGTACTCATGTTAAAGAAGCATGCTTTATTTGCACAATCATAGAGTTCAAACCATTTTTACACTTTTAGTGCTGAATTCCATGCTCAGTTGCTTGTCTTGAAGGTCTGTACCACGTTTGGTGCCTCTAGTTTATATGAAAGTGTTCCACACACAGTCCATAATTCAGTGTGCTTTTAAAAAGTGTAGACAGTTGGAATTTAGCCAGCATTCCCCAGGCACTCTGTAGCAGGACAGTCCGAGCTGTGAAGTAGTGGTCATGTGACTTCAGGATAGGGAAGTAGACGCCTCTTGTAGTAAAAAGATAAGGGGAAAACGGAGTGTAAGGAAAGATCTGCAGTTTAACGCCCTCTAGCTCTAGAATTAAAGTGAAACGGTACCTGAAAGCTGCGTTCAGTTGATGTTATGTCCTTCAAATTAGTAGTTTATTAGCTCATCGGTTAAGCTTATACAAACTTTACGAGGTTCACAAAAATTGGCGATGCACAGGAAAAGCAAAATTGTGTTAATAGAAGCAATATTGTAATGATGTAAATGGCCCTGTTTTCTAATGACCATGGTGCTAAATGTACATAAGCCATGTCTGACCAATATTGGATCCATTTATTCAAGCATTGGTGCTGATACCAATTCAGAGTATTGGATCAGAACATCGCTAACCAAAATACAATTAAGTCATTCTCTTTAAATCTAAAGACGTTCCATTTTATTCGGCATCAGTGTTCAGGGATCATGTGGCTCTGAATTCCAGTCAGTTCTTGATGAAGGCACACACACTGACAGAAGATGTTCTAGACCGTTGTTTTAGCTTTTTCTTGCAGTGGCCTCAGCACTGCCCATATCGTCTGGTTCACGTTTAATAAAGGAAACATGTAAACAAGCCGTTCTTCTACATGTTGTAACAGTGGGAGCAATGTTCAGAATAATAATCAGCAGGCGGGAGGAAGATGGGCAGGGACCTGGTCTTGTGACCGGAAGGTTCTGGTTCGTTTCCCGGGCAGGTCATGACTGAAGTGCTCTTGAGCAAGGCACCTAACCCCCAACTGTTAGTTGCTCTGGATAAGAGTGTCTGCTAAAAGCCTCAAATGTAAAGATGAGAAGTGTTTTATATGAATGACACTTGCAAGCAAGCCAAGATGGCATGTTTATGGCAGTCTTCAGGTCTTTGGTCATGCAGGCCCTGTGCACTGCTGTCAAGTCCTTGTGCTCTGTCACACATTTGAATGCTCATCTCCCTTCGTATTGGCCTCAACTTGAAAGCGCTTCAGCAGTGGCCTCTAGCTTTCACAGCTTTGTTTTCTGGTTTGTTTTCCAATCTTGCTCAAGCAACTGTCATAGAAGTGGCAGCTCTGTGTGATCTCCTGCACAGTTTCACAGTCTGATCTCACATGAATGCGTGAAGCAGCTTCCGTTTTTTTACCTAGTTAAAATATACACACAGCTTATTTAAAGTTGGTATTGTAGTACAGACAGATCCTATCAGTTGAAGCTACATTGTCCTAACGCTCTGTCACACGGTCTGGTTCGGGCTGAGTCATATCACAAACATTGGTTGCAGCCCTACTACGATTGCACTGTGGTCTACATGGCAGAATGATTGCTGAAGAGCTTTGAATGTGAAACTTTCTTCTCCTACTTTGCATTATGTACCCTGATTGTTTAGTTTGAGCCTCTTTTTTGCATTTCTGCCTCGAGCTCTTAGCCGTGTGCTTTTGGAGACGTTTTATGTGTTATCCCTCAGCTTGCAGTGCTGCAGCTAGGCTGACTTCCTGTGAAAATGCCAGAGTGCACCTGCACAGTCTCAAGAGATACAGCCCGAGTCTCACAGCCCAGACTGAATGGGGGGAGATGTGCAAGCACTGATACAGAAAGTGTCAGTGTCTCATGTTATTAAGCAGTGCTTTCACTGTGTCCTGTGCTTTCAGCTTCTTAGTGATGGTCTGTGTTCTGAACCCTTTCTCATAATCAGACAGTTGACTTGGTTCTAGGAATAGTAAAAAATAAACAAACAAACATGCTTGTTCAAGGAAATGATCTAACAGTTCTTTGCCTGTCTGTGGTTGGAAAAGGATGGTCCGAAGAGCGGTGTGTGAGTGTGTCCACACACATGCACGTATGTGTGCGCGCCGGCCTCCCTCCACACATGCTAAACAAATTTATATAACTCCAGCATGGAGAGACTGGACTCTGACATGTGACACAGTTGACCAGAATTCTGCTTGTGGAGGCCTACCCAACCACCACATTTGATCATTTTGCCTCTTCATGTACAATGTCCATCATAGGACAAGCCCTTGTATTTGAGTTTTTTGGGAGGTCTTTCTGACATTAAAATGACTCTTGGGAAAAAGATGAATGGACCGTGTCTGCCCTTCAGCTGACCAAGCTTCTCTTATTTAAGAGGTTTCCCTTAGCTTGTGCCGGTATCTACAGTACCACTGATGTCAAAATCAAGTTTAGAAATGTGACAATACCTTATAGAATAGCGCTTTGTCTCTTTGAATCCGAGAGGTTTTCTCCTGTCGGGCTGACCTAGACATAGACCTTATGTTTCCAGGCATTTCCAGGTTTTACTCGTTTGAAGTCAGATGCTGCTGTTATGAAATAAGCATGTATTTAGAAACTGATTAGAAATGCATAGAAGTTTGTGTCCAGTTATTTGTAATTTAATGCCTAAGCTTTTCTAAATACATTTCACCTAGCTGCACCTCTTACACGTGTTATTAGTTATTAGTGTTTTGCATTGTTAACATTGATGGCTAACTTTGTATTTTAGTTCTTACAACAGATTGCATTGTAATGAAATGTAAAAATAACAATGTTAATGTAAGCTTCGGTGTCAGATAGCTCAACCTCTTAAAAATGGGAGTAACACTTTGGGGAAAAGAGGTGTGGGAATTACTACACAAAAAGGCAAACGGAAAAGAATACTGCTCTGTCTCTGTCAGCGTAGTTTCACTGTCACCTAAATGTGACATTCAACAATGTCATTGAAACACATGCCTATCGCTCGTAATGTTGTTCTTTCTTATATTCTTGGCTAAAGGTGTGCAATATTGACAAAAAATGATATCTCAGTAGTTCCTGAAATTTTGTCAATAAGTAGACAGTGTTTGTGAAAGTTCTACACTACACTAGCTCAGTCTTTTTAATGGGAACTTAACTGTTATTTACTAATGTTATTCATTAAAACAACATATTTAAGCAAAATAAGTCTTATTTATTTGCTTAAAAGTACAGTCCAGAATAACGCTTCCAATTTGGAACAGCACAACCACTGAAGCCACTAGTGCAAGTGATGCAACAGGTACGAGCCTCTACACAGTGACTCCGCTGATTCTCTAGGTTTTCTATGGGATTCAGGTCTGGAGAAAGTCAAGTCACTCCACTGAGGTGCACCAGTCTGCAGCAGACGTTCCCTAATGATGCAACCTTGATGAGCTGGAGCATTGTTGTCTATGAAAATGAACTGTGTTGTTCATGCAGAGGCACAATGACTGTATTAATGATGTTATTAGAGTAGTCTGGGCTCATCACTGTACCAGTCACACAGTGTAGAGCAGCTCTGTATTAAGTAGACACACTAACAGCACAACCACCAAAGGCCCGTCTGGTGACAACAGTGACTGATGCACAGCGTCTCCTTCACGTCTCCAACATCGTTGGCAGCCATCATTCCTGCTCAGCATAAATCATCAGTGAACAGTACGGAGGCCCACTGGTCCCTTGTCTAGCGTAAATGCTGCCTGGCCCATGCAAGATGATACCACCTGTGCCTGGTGATGTGTTCAGGTACTGTTGCAGGTTGTCTAGCACACAGACCTCGCTGATGTAAAGAGTTTTGAATGATCTGATGTTACACTTGGTGCCTCACACTTCCCTTAAATGTGTCTGGAGTTGTGTGGCATCATCATCCAGTTCTGCAGGACACTGTTCACAATGAAGCGGGCATTCTGTGCCTTTCTGCGACTCTTCCAGTCTCTCTGTGTCTCTGTTACAACCTGCTGATGACTCTCTGTGACTCTCTGAGCTCAGTGCTCACTTCTGTCTGAGAACTTCCTGTCTGAAGCCTCACAGTGGTGAGGTACTGATGATCATTAGGTGTTAGGTGTGGTCTCAGTGTGATGATGTGAACATGTGAACAGCCTGATGAGGAGGAGGAGTTTAAATTACAGTTCTAACTGAAGTAGGAAATGTATTGGTCGGTTCATGGATTAAACAGCTGCTGTGAATGTTGCCGTTAAGCTGTTTGCTGTCTAAACTGTTAAGTTTAGAGACAGTCACACTAAGTGCATCTGCAAAGGTTAGAGCACATTTTAGGTTCATCCTGAAGCTCAAAAGCCAAATATCCCAAACTTTTTATAAACAGAAAAACACACACTGTAAGTTATATTTATATTTCATGTTAAAATGGCTGCTAACACTATAATTTTAAACATTTAAATAGTCTTACAAATACAGAATCTCATTTCATTTAAATTACATTTCATAAAATCACTGATTACTCACCAACAGCAACAAAAAGTCTGTGTATTCTTAAGGGTCTAAAAATGACTGAAATGATCTCTCTCTGCCTCCTGAACTGGCCTAATGTGATTAGTGACGGTGTTCACTTTTACCCTGTTTTTCTCACATCTCAGCAGGCTCAGAACCAATTTACAACATTCTATCAACGCTGCAAGAATGTAGACAGAACATATTCACAACGTCATTGTGCCTGCTGGGATATTATGTTCAGCACATAAACCGTGTGCATGAGAATGTGTGCACTCTGTAAAGGATGTCTTATTTACATTACATTTGAGGCATTTAGCAGACGTTTTTATTCAAAGCGACTTACTTCACGACTTCAAATGTCGTGACCTGCCTGGGGATCGAACCGGCGGCCTTCAGGTCACCACACCAGATCCTTAACCACTAGGCCACAGCTGCCCCCATGTTTGCTTTGACCAGAGCTTTCCAAATGATTGCCTATAAATGTATATCAAAAGACAACCCCAGATACGTTTGTGTTTCCAGGCTGGGTGACCAGTTCTACAGAGAGGCCATCGAGCACTGTCGTAGCTATAATGCTCGACTCTGTGCTGAGCGCAGTGTCCGCTTGCCTTTCCTTGACTCTCAGACTGGTGTTGCCCAGAACAACTGCTACATCTGGATGGAGCGTCACCATCGTGGACCAGGTGAGTCATGCTAGGCATTGTTTTAGATTTACTTTTAAATTAAAGGCAAACTGGTATTATTTTTATGATTACTTTATTTTCTTTGACTGTGTGGGCAGGTCTGGCAGCCGGCCAGATGTACACATACCCAGCTCGCTGTTGGAGAAAGAAGAGGAGGTTGCACACTTCCATGGATTCTAGCCTTCATCTGTATGGTCTACATTTAGGTAAGAGCATCCTGTGAGCATCCACTCTTGTTCATATGAGAAGTAACCCTAACCTTCTTAGAAGTTTTCAGATTTTATCATACAACCTTGAATCACAGTGAACTGATTTTGTGATTGTTTATTTTACACTACTTCTTGTTAGAGTGTGAAAACTGTGACATTAATTGCAAATATAAAGCACAAACTGATCACAGAAGTACAGAACTTTACATTGAAAAAATGTAGTGTAGGTTTTAATGTTAAAAACATGACGCCTAAATGGTAAACTCTGTCTGACATACAATTTAAAGTATTTAAGGAGCAATTGGACTTCGTTAAGTGACGATGACTTTCCAAAGTACTCTCAAGCTCATGTGGATATTATACATCATGGTATCACGACAGTTTCTCAAAACAGTACCACCTGAGGGCCTTTAGCCTTTACACACCAAGACTGTCATTGTTCATGATGTTATGAACTATAGATGGTGAAGCTAAATTCTTTGCAATCTTCTGCTGAGAAACATTGTCTTTGACTCACAATTCTCTCATCGATTTTGGCAAACTGGTGGACTACAACACAGCCTTGCTTGCAAAGAATAAGTCTTTGGTGGACTTTTTATATCAGTCTTGATGACCCCACCTGTTAGCAGTTAAACTGCTAAGTTTAAAATGAAGTTAGTATAGTAACTGAAGCTTTTATTGTTATGAAATCACTAAGAAGATCTATTTGATCAGTAATATTTGGTTTTTCACTATTTGAATATAAGGCTTACTGGATATTAATTGGATTTTATGTCCTTGATTCTGTTGAACTTTGTTCAGTTGTCAGAGGTATCATTTATGCTCTGTGCATCATCAACATAATTTTATAATCGTCTGTAGAACATTTTGCTTCATATTAGTTTTCTAGTAAGTTTCTGCAAACATATTGATTTGAAGTTACTGAAAATTGTAGCAATAGCAGTGGATGATGTAGCAGTTAGAATTCTTCCATATGTATTTGTATTATGAAAATTGGCTGATCCTCAAAGATCAGATACAGTGTATATATATTGGAAGGGAAATATGGCATTGATGCATCTCTAAACATAATCATTAATACACCATCCTCATCAAGTGTGGTTGGATTTGTGAGGGTAGAAGGTACAATGAATGCAACAAAATAGAGGGAAATCCTGCAGGAAAACCTCATGCAGTCTTCAAAAAACACAGGCATTTGAAGATTTGTCTTCCAGCATAACAATTAAGCCAACTCTACCACCAAAGCGTCACAGGAATAGCTTAAAATGATTAATATCATTGAGTAGCTGAATCTCCATTTTGGTTTGATTAGAATTTGTGGCTACACTTGAAAAAAGCTTTCACTTTTAATCCACATGCATAGAGTTTGAGCAGATTTCCAAAGAGGAATGGGGAAAAATGCACTTTCCAAAGGTGCAAAGCCGATGGGCAAACTTTCCTCCCATCAGACTCTGCATCTACTAAATACTGACTTGATGGGCTGAAGACTTGTACAGTATATGTGATTTATTATTTGTAATGAATTGAATTCATTTTCAGAGACCTGCAGAGAGGTTTCCTATTGACATGCATCTATTTCTGTTCAGTGAAAAATCCAAATTAAATTCATTATGATTCAGTGTCCTATCATAATTAATCTTATTTATATATCTTGTATAAAAAATGAAATACACTTAAAAATAAACTTCCAAGTCAATACTTTTTTGATTATACTATATAATTGTGATGATGCAGACTTCCTGTCTATATAGTATTTTATTTTGGGGCAGCCGTGGCCTAGTGGTTAAGGACCTGGTCTGGTGACCTGAAGAATTTAAGTATCTAAAGAACTACTAGTAGTAATGCTTGAATGAATGTTCACTAATGGAAACCAAGTATTTTAACCTTCTACTGCTGAGGATATATTTGACCATTTCAGAATAACATTATTATGTGGTGGTTTTAAAGGTTATTACTTTTGTGCAGTTTAACACTTGTTGCAATGAATAAACTAAAGCTCTAATTTCAGGTGGCTGAGTTTAAAATTAATATGGCAGTTGCATTTTTATGAGTATTATTCTTTTGTTTCCATTTGTCCTGGTGGGGGCCTGACAGGTAAGGACACTTTGCCTACACCAAGTACTACTCTGGAGGCTCTACTGAGAGGAGATGGCCTTGACAAGAGGAACAACTCCAGAGATGAGGAGAGTCTACTGGAGATTCAGGTAGAGATGATCTGTTCATTCTTGCCTGGTCAGCTGGACAAGGGAATGTAAATATATTGAGTGAGATGGGTAATGGAGTTGTCAAATGTACCTTTGGGTGGTCATGTTGTGCAATTTTGTGGTGTTGTGTACAGTAATTCGTGTATTTTTTTGAGCTGTTACCATTTTCTTTAAATAATTTTGTTTCAATATTTCATTTTATAGCACTCTCATGTAGTATTGCTTAAATGGTTCTATAAATGTTTATAATGTGTTGCTTAAATGTACCTATTGCTTCTATTCTTGTACATCTCTCCTCTTTCTTATTCTCTTTCTGTCCTAATTATCGATTACAGAGAGTTTTAGAGGCTGATGCCAATGAAGACGGTTACCATGACGATGAGGACTTTGAAGTGGACATACCAAAAAGGAAACATCGGGGCAAAGGCAGAGTGAGTGACTGGGCGCAGTTGTTAAGCTTGGGTGCATACTGCCGAACCTACATACTGATATGATTTCAGGTTATATATAATACAAACCGGATTCCAAAAAAGTTGGGACACTAAACAAATTGTGAATAAAAACTAAATGCAATGATGTGGAGATGCCAACATCTAATATTTTATT